>QYTT01078760.1:0-12319 GCA_006980735.1 Dasypogon diadema | reverse complement strand
TGGTTTTAAGGTTCGGATCATTTTACTCATCCCAGAAATTTATAGTATACTTTTGTATTATTGATTGTGTGCAATTATGAGGTAGTGCTCAAACCATTTGCATTTTTTCTAAAACACTTTCAGCTTATCCATCTCTAAATTTTATTTGAACTCCGAGTAGCAAAGAAAATATGTGTTTTTTTGCATAGACAAAAACTCCCAGAGTACAAGCTATGAACTGAGCATATAACTTAACATAGGCGATATATAAACTATTTTTAATGAACACCTATGAAGATAATAGTACTCATAATGAGCAAAACAGTACTAGTTCAAAGCTGGAGAAAATAATGTAATACACTTTGCATTTAAGTTACGTTTTTTAACTACTCAGATGAGATGAGACTTGCATCAGACTCCGGATGGGTGCAATCATTCTTAGTTTAAAGAATAGTTCAAAATAAATTAAATTTAAAAACAATTAAGAAAAATGTATTTTCAAATAACATCGACTTTCATTAATAATATTTGTACGAGTTATATTATTTTGAAACTGGATAAGTTTTCGCTGTTTTCCAACAGATGGCGCTGCCAGTACTGCGTGTGTCTAGTTGAAGATGGTAACACTAACACATATATATAGAAGTACTAGAAGCAAGCTTGAAATTCAGTGTGTGTCATTTCGCCGAAGTGTAAATAACTATTTTTTAATATCAAATTTCTTGCCAAAAAAAATTAAAAAATTTATTCAAAAAAATCTGCCTGCAACTGAAGCACACAGAATTCTTGTTGAGATTTACGGCGACCGTGCTCTATCGGAAACGTTTAGACGCTTCAAAAATAATGATTTTGATCTTGAAGATAAAGAACGCTCTAGCGCACCGAAAAAGTTTGAAAACGAAGAATTGGTGGCTTTATGCCTGACATGAATTAGTTAGCTAAATTTGGAGAATTATTAGGAGTTGATCACACAAAACAATTTCGAAACGTGTGAAAGCATTAGGAATGATTCAAAAGCAAGGACATTGGGTACCGTACGAGTTGAACCCGGAGACGTCGAACGGCATCTTTTCATGTGTGAATAGCTGCTTCAACGGCAGAAAAGGAAAGGTGTCTTGCATCGCATCGTGACGGGCGATGAAACGATAACTCCAAACGCAGAAAATAGTGGGGCCAAATATCCATGGCTTGGAGCTTCTGCCCTGCATTTGGTGAGATCAGCTGGCTGTAATTTATTATGAGCTACTCAAACCAGACGAAAACATGACAGGAGATCGCTATCGACTACAATTGATGCGTTTGAGCCAAGCATTGAAGGAAAAACGACAGCTATACACGAAAGGACACGACAAAGTGATTTTACAATCTCACAACGCTCGGTCACATATTGCAAAATCGGTGAAAACCTACTTAAATGGGAAGTCCTACCCTATCCACCGTATTCATCAGACATTGCCCCTTCGGATTATCACTTGTTCTGATCAGCACTTTCTTTCTTAGCAGCACTTTCATTCTTATGAATATGAATCCTAATTCCCTATCTTCCTTTCCTACTTTCCTTTTCGCCAGCATCATAGAGTATCCCCCGGGCATTGGCTGTACACTGTAACACTGTACAAAAAACACTGAGTGTAGATTCAATGAATTGGGAAGTAAGCAAAGAAAATCCATATTTCTTCTTTTAATAGAAGCTTAAAAGAAAGCTTTAAAAAAGTGTACATGCCGAAACCCGGGATTGAACCGGGGACCTTTAGATCTTCAGTCTAACGCTCTCCCAACTGAGCTATTTCGGCCGATAATCAAATTACACCCGCTTGTTTTGTATCTATAGTTTTATTAACAGAAATTTCAAAGGATATTCCATTTTTACTGCTAAAATTTATTTCGAGGCCTGCTCCGTTCTCTACAATGTAGATTTTTGTTTTATTAGAAATAACTTACTGAGATTTAATCTGCAAAGGATGTGAAAACTGAATCAATAAAAAATTTATAAATTATCTCGGGAAAAATCTGCTTTATGAAGAGGAAAAAGTTCAACAAGTCTGCTCTGTAATTTAGAGCAGATTTTAATCTATGAAATTTGTACGAAAGAATATCGTTTTTCGTTAAATTGGGCGTGTAGATTTGGTATACAATACCTTTAGTATAATTTTATAAAAACTTAATATCAAAAAATGTCGTTATAAAGGGGATTTGTTTTTCATCTTATAAAAATTTAATAAACAAAGCATATCTCATGAAAGCAAATACATTACAAATCAACTCTCCCATGATAACCTTGAATCTGAATGTAAACGTAAACAAAAGCAAATATAACGTTCGAATCCATAAAGAATACGATAGAACCTTGGTTATCCTGAAACGAATGGAAAATTGTCTGCAACATACAAAATTCAAAATTTCCTATTTCTGTACCCAGGTTCCATTGACTTTATAGTATAATTTTCACGTTAAGTGGTTAATAAAATTGCTTTTACACTGAAACAAACTAACGAAAGTTTCCTTCAAGTTTCTATAAGCCCCAATATATCCGTGTGTCTTAAATCCTTTACAGCGCAATCCTTCATAAATAGAGACACCCTCGAAACGGGGGGTTCATATAGACCGGCAGATGATTTACATATACTTAGGAATCACCTGAAGAGCTTAGCGGCGGATTATCCCTCAAGTAAATTTAGCTTAGGAAAATTAATACCCTCTTTTGCGATTTTCAATACTCTCGTCCTTCAGGTGTGGGGTGGCGGCAATGTCCTTTTCTTATCACAAAACTACCCTGGAGGGTGGTGAAACCCGTTCGTGTGACTTTATTTGCAGATGACGTGAAGTCTCTTGGGATACTCCTTTTCTTTTATTATGTTTCACCTTAACCCCCTGGAGTATCGACAAAAAATGCATGAAGTGATATGTTTTGGAAGAATCCAATCGAATGCGTTTTCCGTTATTTTGATTAAAATGCTCTGAAGTTTGCATATCACCTTATCTTGGCGGACACATGCTTACTTGTTTACAATCTTACAATACTCGAATATGACACAGAGCGGGATCCCCCCTCAAAATATTAAAATATTCAAACAACTAGTATCGTCCCGTGATGTATTTTTCATTGCAAATGCCTATCTCGTGGAAAAAACGTTCCTTTACGAAGGGATTTCAGACCTAATCTTCAGCCTTTTCTCGGCTTATGGTCCTACCAAATTCCCGTTCGGGGATGTATCGTTCACAACCAGTTTTGGGTAGTAATTTTGTACGGTTTCAACACTCCTCTCTTCTCAACCGCCTACTTATACTTTCCGTAGGGTGAATTGGTATTAGTGTCCGGACATAACGCATTCATGTATGGGGCTCGCATCTTTTATTTTTTTTTCTTTTTGCTGTTTTTACTGAATTCCACAGGGCTAAGCTTATAAATATAAATTACATGTGTAAGATATGTATGTAATTTTCATACGTGATGTGAGTCCAAAAAGTTATTATCTGGCATAAAGTTATTCGGATCGGGCATTATTGGATACTAAAACCTCCCAATTCGTGTGGGGGTGGTTCAATCGAAAGTTGAAATGGTTGTTGGTTATGTTTTATTTTTTTAAAGTGGATTGTAAAAAATAAAGTGTGAATGTGAAAGGCGTTGAGGCTATTTAATGAAAGGGAGTAAAAGCCAGGTACTAAATAAAATACAATTTAACTAACTTATCTTATTCAACAAGTTTTCTGATATTTAAAATTATCTGAAGGATGATTTCTGACACGCATGAAACTAGTCACGTCATATGATGTGGAATTTGATTGGATTTGGAAAGGAAGGAAAGACAGGTACGTAAAGGTGTTGGTATATAGCACATCTAAATATCTTCAGCTTATGACTAGAAAAAAACAGAAGATGGCTCATCGGTATTATTCTGCTTTAAATAGCACTGCCAAATATCACCGTGTCCTGCTATGTTAGCCTGAGTAGATTCACCTCGGTTTACCAGGCAGAAATGCTTGCTCTGGGTTGTGCGTTGGACTACTTGAAGGATGGTCAAGTTGGACGGAGGTGAATTCTCCTCTAGCGATGGATAGTGTACAGAAGCTCAATGAATGTGTTTCAGCCAATGAGGTAGAACTTTGATAGGTTGCAGGATACGTGGGGATTGAATGAAACGCAATAGCTGACGCCTCAATAAAGCAGGGGTCAGCTATGGAGTTCCAAGGTTCAGAAACATTTTTTGCCATTGCAGGAGGCATAATTAAGGACCTAATCAGGAAGTACATCTTAAAAAAAAAATACCAAAATCGGTGGGAAAATATAACAACTTGCCGACAGGTTAAAAAGGCGATTAGGCTGTCGTACGGAACGACCAATAGGGAAGCAAGGAACACTCCGATGGTTAGTTTCTTTGACTACTGGGCACTGTGGTCGTGGTTCGAATCCTGGACAGGATGCGGCGATTTATATGTGTACCAGTGGTTGATACAATTGTACTGACGAGAATTGTACTTGCGAAGACATTGGGATGTTGCCCAGTAAAAATTTCATGCCAAAAATTTTGACTCACTAGCAACATTTGTCAGGTTAAAATTTCCTAACCTCTTCTTCCCTAATTTCCCTCCGCCTAAGCTGTTTTGTGTGCATCATAGGGTTGTTCCCTGAGCCTAGGCAATCCCTTAGAAAAAAACAGCCCTGGATTATGCGGGACAATTTTCTTTTATTTCTATATACAATTTTTAAAACTTCCATGTCGTGAAAGCTACAGGCTTGTACTTTTCTTTTTCTTTTGAAAAACATTACAAACATTGGTATTGTATCTATCAAATTTTTTTTTCTTTTTTTTCTTTTTAGAAAAAATCTAAGAGGCGCATAAACTGACCATTAAATAAAAATGTCAGGAAAGTGACCAGCAGCGACATATAAAACCAAGTCCTGCTAAAGGCAACATTCTTTGGAATCCATCCACAAAATACAATCCGTTTTTCAAAATAAGTGCATACTCCTATAAATCATGTTATTAATGAATTTTTCAGTTCAAAAAAGAAAAAATAAATTAGAAACTTGTACAATTTTCAGTTAAATTTTCTGTTTTAATGGAAAATCTTTTATCTGTAAAAAGGACCACATGGTGTACACCCACAAACTATTGCCGAAAACGAGCCAATCCCACGCCATCCGCAAACCTTAGGAGAAGAGACCTGAGTAATAGATGACCGTCTTGCCGCTACATTAATTCTGAATCATGTGTGGCTCCTTAGTTCCTTCTTATTCTTTGGGCTTTCAGGATTCTTAGTTATTACCAGCCAGTGCGGAAGGGGTTATGTTATTCCAAGTATATGTACATATGGGTAAGGCCTGTGGGTTATTCCAGGAATCCGTCCGATGTGGTAGGACCTAAGCATGGGCCAGGATTACTTTAGCGTATTTATGGATAGATTAGGGCAAAAGAGCATGGGCAAAGTCAAATCGTATGAGTTATGTAAGATTGTATTTGTATGGTTAGGACGGTATAGTATTGAGGGGTTTTCTGGCACAAAAGGCTTTAAATTGGCCCACAAAGTAAAAGTTCAGGAACACTCTTCCATAGTTGTAAACTTATTTATGGAGGTCATTTGACTTTTTGACACATGGGGTTGATGGGTGAACCATTTACTGATGTTTTGTGAAGAGGATTAAAATGGTTTTATTTTGAAAGTTATATAACATTCAAACTTTAACGTAATCTTAATAGTTTGAAGTTAGCCACTTCTCCACATCTCTGTAGTTGAATTTCAGGAATCTCTCTTTAACAGCCAATTGGGACGTAAATCTGTCTAGCAATTCATCCATCAATGGCTTGTATTGCGAGTAAGGGATCCTTTTATCTTTTACGAAATCCAGAAAAGCTTTTTGTACCTCGCTAAATTCAGTCTCTGAGTAAATGTTTTCAATTATCCTATAGACCACCTCACTATCCCTGTAACTGAAATTATTGTGTTTGTTTAGAGATGAAGTTAGGAATGGCTTCATAATTAATTTTTGCTTACCCTTTTGGGGAATACAAGATTGCATCTGCAATTAGGTCTTCAAACTTTGCGCGCCTTAGCAAATGACTTGATTCTGTATTGCCAAGAATATCTCTAACGAATTTCTTTCAAAATTTCAAACAAATTGTTTAAATTGAACTTTATGTACAAACGATAACTCACCTCATATTTGGGATATATTGGAGTATCCTTCAAGAGCTCTGCATAAGTTTCAAGTGATCTCTTTGCAGCTTTTAAAACTAACTCGTCCTCTTCTTGTTTAAGATAAGTCATTAAATCCAACGAGATCTTTTCAGGTAATCGTTGAGCCTTTGCCAAGTTACTGGCATCATCAATCAATTGAATGCGATTCAAAACGTGAATTTTTTTAAAATTTGGTCCTTTCAAATAGGCAATAATTCTCCTCCAATTCTCAATATCATAGTTAACACGGCAATGGACTGAAAAAATATACAAGTTGACAGATTTATAAAAGGAAAGCGTACACAATTCTCACCTACTAGTTGCAGGTTTGCCATTATCCATCCATTTGCATCTTTCAAATAGGTAACAACACTATCATCCTCATCACGCATCCAGAAATCAGTATGCATATTTTCGAAATATGGATTCTCTTCACTAGTAAGTGTGATTGGAATCCACCATTTCTCAGGCAATTTAATTCCATCCAAACTGAATCGTTCTTGTGTTATTTCAACTTGCCTTCGGACTCCATCGGTAATATTCAGTGTAATAAGCGGATATCCGGGATTTGATACCCAACTCTTCATGATCTTTTCTACACTGGCTCCAATTGACAATGGAGTACGTTCATCGATCATTTTAAATAAATTTTTTGGGACAGTATTTTTAAAAGAATAATTTTGAAAATATCTTGTTATGGCATAGTCGAAATTTTTAAAGATTAATGACATTAAACGAACAATTACTGAGCCCTTATCGTAGGAAATATTATTAAATTTGGAGCGAAGCTCTACCGGCTTTTCTACATGTCTATTTAAAAAATCTGTTGCACTGCGAAGACTATCAGCATACCGGAGAGGAAGGATTTTACTTACGTAGTGACTGTACATGAAGCGTCCAGATGGTAAAATCTGAAAGGGAGTAGTTTTTACTCACATAAGAAACTAGTTAATTAGATACTACTAAAATTAAATGGCGCTCCTACCATGAACGGCTCTAAGTGTTTCAATATTTCAGAAAGAGGTGGGAGGTGCAGCAAACGAGACCCTAAATAAATTACTAACATTAAGGTGATTGTACAATTTGCCGGTATCTATGCAGACCCAAGCACTAGGATAATATGAAGATGAAACCTTCAAGCATGTCATCTGTGCCTGTAGGCCAAAAGCTACAAGTGCAATAATCAACCCTATCAAGAAGAGGGATATTGTCTACTTAGCCTAGGAAGGATACAACAGATTAATAATGTTCATCATATCAACAAGATTCCAGAGGTTCAAATCATTTCTACACCTAAACTAACCTAGTCAGATGTTTCGCTAGCTACTTCTAACCTCAAGTTTTTTTTTCGTTTCCAGTAGAACTTAAACAAGTGAACATTTATCATTTATTTTTATTTACTTTATTTTTATTAATTCTGCAATCCTCACACACAAATCTCCAATGCTCACGTTTGCAGATTTTTTCTTCTGTAGGCGTGAGTTCGGATCCTAAACAAGGAGCGGCAATTTTACTTGTGACTCACTTGCAACATTTATCAGGTTAAAATTCCCCAATTTTCTTTTCCCTAATTTCGCTCTGTGTAAGCTGTACAGTCATAGAATTGTCTCCTGAGCTTGGGGAATACCTTAAAAAAATAACTAGAGCCTTTTTGTTTAGGACAGAATAATCGCTAGAAGGTATTAAGTGTTGCTTAAGTAATTCAGATTTTGCTCTTGCAACATTTGTTTGCAAGAACTAAATTTTGGGTTTCCTTATCTGCCTGTAATGAGCTGAAGATTCTAAAGTCTATGAAGATCCTGAATCAATGATTAGAGACCTTTATAAACTCTGTAAGAAGACCATTGGGTCTGTGAACTATAGACAAGCACAGCCAGTCCTGGAAAGGTAATCCTAACCAGACACATTTAAAGGACTGCTTAGAAGAATCGTCGTAAAAATGCGACTATGACACATTTGTTTATTCACAAATCAAAAGCCAAACTAGTGGTAAGCACTTGGACGCTGTCCAATGATACGAAATACGCCAAAAATCAAGGAAATTGGTGATCCAACTTGCAAGGCATGTCTTTGTAGTGGCGAAACTCTATTCTATAATATATTCTTTGTAAATATTTGATTCTGCAAGGAAGTCAAATCCTCTATGGAAGTATGATTCTAACCACAAATTTCATGTTCGATAGAGGTTTACAAACCTCCTCGCGATTTTGGTTCTCCAAGATAACAACACTTAATTTTACTCGTATTGCTAAAAGAAAACTTACTACTTTCTATAAAAAACAAAACTTTTTCAAATTGAGTAGTGTAAAATATTTGCACCTTTTTCTACTCTATCTTAATAATAATACCTACAGCCTTATCAATAAAACCTATTCACTTCAAACTACTCACCATATCTGCAATTCGTTGTGCATAATAAGTAGCGAAACCCTCATTTAACCAGACATAATCCCACCAGTCTAGAGTTACTAGATTTCCAAACCATTGATGTGCAATTTCATGGCACAGAAGATTCACTGTACCGTGGGTATTTCCAGATGAATTTTTAACCATAACAGAATTGCCGTACACAATCAATCCCCAATTTTCCATTCCACCACCAAATGTTGGTACCGCTATACCATCTAATTTTGGTAGTGTATATTTTACTCCAAGAAGCTTTTCAAAGTTGTAAAGAGCCTGCAGCGATATATTAAGGGAAAAGTCAGTATTAGCAACTTCTCCCGGTTTAACGAACAGGCGAACTGGCTTCCCACGATATTGTCGTTCTTGTGTTTCAAAATCAGAAACAGCTATGGCCAGCAAATACGTGGACATTCTCTCAGTCGTTTGAAATTTCGTTGTTTTAATATTTCCTGCTGATCTACAACACAAAACGTTCTAAAGAATTCTTAACACTTTTTCACACTTACGAAATAGATTCCACTGGAGAATTGGAGATTGCATGATAAGTGCTCGGATGATCCACTGTAACTTTGAATGTTGCTTTCAGATTGGGTTCATCATAGCATGGAAATATGCTGCGAGCATTAATCGGTTCCAAATGTGTTGCAACAAGATATTTCTTCTCTCCATTTGGAAGATCGTAACTACTCAAAAATAGACCCTTGGCAATGGTGTAATAGTTTCCAGAAAAGAAGATCTTAATTGCGTAGTCCCCAGGTGTGAGTTGTTTTTCAAGTTTAAAGGTAACAAAGTGGTTTTCTGCGTTTCCACTGGCACTTAATATTTTAATAACACCTTGAGAACTATAAACGTACGATCTTGAAACATCTATTTTAGTATCTTCCGAATGAAGTACTAGTGAGTTTGTTTCTTTCAGCACCGTAATATTAATATTCACATTTCCTTCGTATTTAAACACATCGCCGAGATACACTTTCAGATTGAGATCGTAGTGATAAGGAGCAGAAGTTTTCGGAAGCAGATATGAAGTTTGCTCCCCAGACTGAGCAGCACTTGTTGCGATTAAAACGCTTAATAGAACCGACCCGATGATGGGTAACATTATGTCCAAAACCTTGACTTAACTGCTTTGATTTATCAAAGGAAGCTTTTTATAAGCCACTGGCTATCGCGTTCCACTTGAAGGTTTTATCAACCTGAAAGACTTTTCCTAATCAATTTCTTCAGCCATTGACACTATTTTTTTTATCTTAAGTGGCACTGCTGGATACGTCAGATTTAGATTAAGGTTGAAAATTGGATTTCTGCAGTAATCAGATATGTTTCAAATTTTGATTTGTTGTTAGTTAAAAGAATTTTTGAGATCACTGATTTTTTATCTGGAAAAGCTTGAATAAGTTCAAGCACTCTCTGAGCAGTTTATAAAATTTTTTTGTTAACTAATTTATAGCCTGATTGGAGGGGACATTTATCGGAATACAAAATGTATCAGATTAGGTTGTAAAATTCTTGTATTTAAAAAGCGAAATGTAATATATTTTTTACTTTTGTCCCATCATTTTAAAGTGCTCGGTTTGAAAAATAACAAGTACTCCCACAGGTAACGCGTTATCTAAAGAAGAACTTTGTTTGATATTTTTTAGAATAGAGAGAAAATAAACAACAAAAGTAAAAACAGGAGTAGGAGGAGTAACACAAGATAGCCTCAACGAAACTAACCTTTGATTTAGCTTCTAGGCAAATAATAGAAGTCAATAATATTGTAACGCGAATAATGAGGGTATTGACTCATGTATACCATAATTAGTACGATGGTACAACAAATGCAAGAAGCCGTGAATCCTTAAAGAGTGTAAAAGTCTAAAAGTCACCTAAGTGCGTATTTAAGAGGCGACAATCAAGCTCAGTTCACCCTTAACTGAGAAGAGATCAAAAATAAATCATTGATATAAATTGCGAATAACTGAGGGCCAAGATGGCTACCCTGAGGCTACCCGATCGGAAAAACACCCTACGAAATATAACGCGCTGATTACGTTCGGTCAGATAAGAGCGGATCCAGTCAACAAAACAAGAAGGAAGCTTATTACCTTGCCTTGCTAAAGTCTATAAAAGCACCATTGAGTCAAGCAGTTAAACAATAATCGGAAAATTCCAATAAATTGATCGTGATGGATTTCCCTTTAATGAAACCGTACGGGAAATATATTATAAAAAGTTTACCACTGAAACAAATGGCGTTACAAAAAGAGAGACTCGAAGGGTTTAGAGAGACAGAGTAAATTGGCAATGGGTATGTAATTCGAAATATCGCACTTGTGACGCCTTTAATGCAGTTAATAAAAAAAGACATTTTCCATCATCTAAGGATCACTGCTAATATTAGAACTAAAAAATAATATAGAGAGGTAACCGTCGAACTAATACTTAAAGCGCAGAGCTGGATGATCAAAGAGTCAACTCTTAGATGACCACGGTATACTGAGGATCTTAATGAGCAGAAGGAAATATGCGGTGCGAAATTATCGAAGAGTCAATACCTCGATAACCAGCAGGAGACGGTATATACGGTATAAACGTATACTGGGACAGTGAAAGAGTCGCAAATTCTATCAGCTCCCAGAAGCAGAAAACAAAGTCAGTGAGAGTAGGAATAATCAAAGAGTCAGTACCTCGATTATCAGTGATAGGCAGAAAAGTCATGCTCCTCGTCCGTCCAGGAAAATCCGAAATCACCTTCTTATATCGTTCTGTGAGACATCACTGCCTGCGAACAAATTTCGAAATGCCATGAATATACCATTCTTGACCCAAAGTTATTGGTGGCAATCTGATGAAACCTCTCCAGTGGGTACCGCAGAAAGAATTCCGCACAGAACGCGGATGGGACTAAGGCATTCCCGATCAGATCGACTCAGGATCCATGTGAAATAAAAATTCTGCTTAGGATTGAAATTGGATGGTAGTACTAAACGTTTCAAGTCCATAGTTCTTGTTAAACCACCGGAGATAAAAAAACAAATGCCTAAAATAGGTTTTTTAAATTAAATATTCGAAAGGAAAAGCAAATTCCTTACGAGATGATCTGATACATCTTTCGCGGAGTAAAGTTTAAAAGCGAATTCATACTCTTTTCTTTTCATTTCTTGTAAAACAAAATACATGTCTTGCTGTGCGCCTCTATAATACATACATACATACCTTACCACCTGGGAAAGCATAAAAGTGAGACGGTTCCAAATTTTTGTATGCCTGTGACTTGGAGATTGGATGGATGATACGAGTGCAAATTAAAGTTTTCTCTTAGGGATTAAAGGAAAATATTTTCCCAGAATATTGCAAATCGAAGAATAATACAAATTATGGCCTGAGAATATTTTCCGTTTAAAACTTAATTTCGCTGAGCAATTCTTCATCTAAATATCTTTTTTCATAGCTAAATGAGTGCTTTACAAAATGGAAAATTTTAAATATGTTTAAGCATGTTTTGCAAATGTTCTTCGTCCTTCTTGAGAAACTCCTAATGGACTATTTAAAGCAAATTGATTCACGTGCCTTTATCCAATTATGAAAACATTTCAAGCTAACCGGACGGTAACTCCTGTGCTTGAGCGGTTAATCTAATTCAATTACCAGAAACCACAGTAACCAGCTTGATCATGCTTCTAATTAGTGAAATTGTCTGCTTGGACACCATCCCAAAATTCGCCCAGGGATCACTATGTCTCCAAATGGTCTGTAGGAGTATCAGTCCATG
>QYTT01078759.1:7765-18226 GCA_006980735.1 Dasypogon diadema | reverse complement strand
CTACGTCGAAGTGTAAACAATGGAAATCTACGCGGAAATGCCCATCACTGCCCGTAGATAAGATAATAATGATTCCCTTCACAAAAAAAAGAAGAAAACTCAACTTGAAAACTCCTACCCTACAACCATGAGATTCTCAGAAGAAGTCAAACATCTTGCCCTTACGTTGGAACTTGGAACCCCTATTTAGAACAGATATTAAATAAGCGACTTGATGAATGTGCAAACGACTCTTTGGTACAACAAGGGGCCTAAGTCATAGATCATATTGTGGGCATACTTGGCCATAATGAGATCCATGGTTACCTACATTGCACTGGTTTGGTGGCCAAAACTAGAACAAAAAGCTGCACAAATTTGCTTGTTTAGGAGTTACAGGCGCCATGCTAATAGTTCTTAAAGAATTGGTGCCCTTGGATCTTATGCTAATAAGGCAGAACCCTGACTTACCATTTAAGGTGACCCTGGTGATATGACATTTGGAAGATCCCTTGTTTGGATGGATCTAGAATGGAAGGAAGAATAAGGATAGGGATTTATGGTCGGATCCATAGGGACTCGAAATCTCTTGATATTATTACAACCATTTTCCAAACAAAGATCCACGCTATAGTGTTTTGCGTACACGTTAATATCGATAAAACTGTACGAGGAGCAAAATTAATCATACTATCGGACAGTCATGCAGCGCTAAAAGCACTCGCCTCATACACTTGTGAGTCGAAATTTGTGTAGAGCTGCCAGAATGCTCTCAAGAAACTAGCACAACAAAATATGGTAGATACCTGACATTGGGCATGAACCTTTCCGCGACTATTCAAAGAGCTAAATACGGATCTAAATACGGATTTTTTCCTCTAGATGAAATACAATAAAAAGTTTATTCAAATCTGATAATATTTCGACGTAAAGCTTATAAATGTGCATCTTCTAGCATTTGTCCAAAATACGGATTACGCCTAACTTTGGCCGTCAAGGTATACGCAAATGTTTTTCCATTCCAGGCTTTATATTTGTGCGTTTTGAGAAGCCTGTTTATGTAAGCACAAAACAAAATACATTTATTTTGAAGAATGCCCTGTTTGTTGTTTATTAGTGAAAGTACACATAAAATTTCTTGCTCTTGTGCATAATTCATAAAAAATAACGAAAACTAAAAAACGAAATGAAAATGTCGCGTATATATGCAATTAGAGACGTTATTGATGATCTTAAAAGTGAGCGTACAGTTGCCAGAATCCGATACGAACGCAAAAATACGGCCCGCGAAACAGGAAACATCACAACAGTCGCGCATGTCATTCAAAGAAATTTAAAGAGCTCAACAAGAGCAACGACTGCCGAAACAATCATCAGTAAAAGAAGTTTACAATGAATACTGAAGGATGATTTGAATCTATTTCCCTATAAAATTCAAATTGTGTTTAACATTAGAACTACCGAACTGCTTAAAACAGAGATAGAAATAATATGCTGAGTAAAAATAATGCAAATGATAGAGAAGGGTCAAAATGACTCCTTTTGGTAGTTCTAGTGTTAAAATACAACTTATTGATTTTAAACGACGTTTGGAATTTTGTGAAAAATTGTTGGATATGGTGTAAATTTCAGAAAATAATCCCAACGATAACAAGAACGAGCAGAATTTGTAGCTGTATGGTGTGCTGTCTCGTCCAAATGCATTCTTGAATCTTTGTGTTTCGAAGAGCGGTACAAAACTGTAACAATTAGAACCGAAATTGAGTCGACGAAAAATTGGGATTCAAATGGTTGCAATAGGATGGTGCCACCAGTCATGTGGTTAAAATATCGCAACAGGTTAATTTCAAGGAATAGTGATTTCATATAGTCCCCAAGGTCATCGCATTTAACCTCTCTAGATTTTTAAGCAGGAGGTTCATAAATTCAACCCACAAAAGGGACTATAGAGTCTATATATACCTAGGCTCGGCGAAGTAAAGCACATAGCTCAAAAAAGGGTATTTTAAAGTAACTATAAGTAACTATGTGCTTTGGAACCTCTTTTGAGTCTATTAGCTATTAGCTGTGTTCTTTTGGGCAACGGTTGGAATCCATGAAGTACATAGCTAATTCTTCTTCTTCTCTTTTCCTCTTTTTAAGCAAACCCGAGATAAGTAAAGACTGTTATTAACTTGAAATTTATCTTAATGTCAGTTTTGCCCGCATTAGTGCATATTTTAACTGCTATGATGAGCAAAATCAACTTTTAAACACAAAAACTTTCAATAAGCGCCATCTATTTTCCCGTAGAAGACTTAAATAATCCAGTAAGCTTTTTAACTCGGTTAAATAACCGAGTTAATTTTACCCAGTTAATAGCTATTAGCAGCTATTAGCTGCGTTCTTTTGGCAGCAGAGATGAGCAAGATCAACTTTTCAACACAAAAACTTTCAATAAGCGCCATCTATTTCCCCGTAGAAGACTTAAATAATCCAGTAAGCTTTTTAACTCGGTTAAATAACCGAGTTAATTTAACACGGTTAATGTATGACAACTCTGTATTCCGTTGCCAAAAGAACGCAGCTAGTGTATGACAACTCTGTACTCTGCTGCCAAAAGCACGCAGCTATTGTTGCAATAAGTCCTCGATGCGTGTACAAATCTTTCTACAAGTCGGTTGGTACGTGGGTGATATGGTGACGACGTTATGTGTTTAATGCTAAAATTAAATGTCTTTAAATGCTTGAGAAGTAAGTTGCGTTTTATTATCTGATACAATAACACATGGATAACCAAATGTCACAAATACTTCTTCTAACGTTTCACATAAGACTTCTGCTGTAGTGGATCTAACATGTTTAACTTCTATCCATTTAGATAATGCGTCTACAATGACTAACCAATTTTTCTCTTCGAATAGTCCCGCATAGACTATATGTATTGTATTCTTTCCCAATTTCCTTCAGGAATTAATTACACGTAAATTGGTAACTGGGATACTTGATCACGATTTTTTTAACATTCTCTAGTGATAGTGCATTTTTCTTAACATAGAATGATTTCAGCTCCAATGTTACAAGCTGATTTGTCCAGTTTGAATTTACACACCAAATCACTTTCTTTAGAATAGAATCTTTCTTAATTTCTTCTCTAACATGGTGTTGAGATAATCTTAAATCTGAAAATTTCTCTTTATGTAGACATTCTGTAATATTTTTAATATTAATTTGTGTCGACGTTGTCTCTTCTTGTTCATCTGGTAGTCTTGATAAACAATCCGCAATAATATTATTGGAACGTTTTCAATATTGTATTTGATAGTTATATTGGCCCACAACTTTGATAGATTTCTTTTGTTCCTAAATAAATGCTGTAAAGGCTTATGGTCCGTTAGCAAAATGAACGAATTACCTCTTAAATACTGATCAAACTTTTTGAAAGCGAATAGCCAAAAATTTCTCTGTTAATAAAAGTGTATTTCTGTTCTCCTGACATTAACTTCCATGATGCGAAAGCAATTGGTTGATCCCCATAATCCGATTTATGAAACAGTACAGCTCCAACACCTTTTTCGAGAGCATCGCATACTAAATATAACTTCTTGTCAACAAATGTCATATGCTGTCAATAACTTGGGACATGATAATTGTTCTTCTGTTAACTCAAACAATATTATTGATGATGCTGTGTCCACTGCCATTTCGTTTGTGTTGACTAAATCATAAAAATCTGCTGTCAATGTTTTAAAATTAGATGCGAATCTTTCGTAATAATTTATGAGTCCTAAGAATGACCTTAGATCTGTTTTGTTTCTTGGTGTTACTGCATTTTTTATTGCACTTAATTTCTTTCTTGATGTCAAAACTCCGTGTTTACTAAATTCATGCCCTACAGAAATGCCAATGTAAATCCTGCGTGTTTTAAACGCTCTAGTACTACTTGTAAATTGTCCAAAAATGCCACTGACACCTGGGAAGTCTTCTAATAACTTTTGTAGGAAACGCTGACAAACTGCAGGTGCATTTGAAATATCAAATGGCTGCCCATTCAATAGGTGTTTTATTTGGATCCACCTCTGTTATGATACCTCGGTCTGCTAAACGTTGTATCTCGTTTTCCACGTTTCTTTGTATTCCAAACTTAATTGGGCGTGCCGACACATGTATTGGTGTGGCTCCGTCTTTTATGGGTAGATTTGCTTCAAAGTTCTTAATTGTGCCTATTTCATTCCTAAACAAACTGCTGCTTTCTTCTGGGATTCGCTTTAATTTTTTTTTTGTGAATTTATTAGAGTGGTTTGCGTTGTTACATTTGTTGTTCCTCAGACTGTATGAGCTATGCCTGTTTATTGTACTGTTGTTGTCAATGTTGACTGCTTTACTTGGTGTTACTGAATAGACTTCCGTCGGGAATATCATTCCAAATTCTTCACACCATGGCAAACCGAATAATGGCTGTGCCTTATGTTTCACAACTACAGCTGGAAGCGACTTCTGTTGATCCCCAAGAGATACTTGAATTTCTGCCTGCTTAATCCATACCTCTTTTTTTAAAACCACCGTAAGCCTTTAAGATAGAACTCGCTGTTAATGTAGGACATCTAATCTTTTTCCAACATTTTGTCCCAATCCATGATGATAGATACACTATTTATTTCGACATCAATTTTCTTTCCTCTATTGATATAATTTATTTGTCCAATTGTTTTCCCACTGTTGTCCCTATATTCATCATCAAATGAATCTTGGTTTATTCTGAATACGTAGCGATTTTGTTTATGTGTAGGTGTTGTAACAAGGTTTTAACTCTACCTTTACTAATGCAACAACTACCATAATGCTCAATTGTGCCGCATGCCTCACATTTATCTTTTAGTGCCTTGCATTTTGAGATAGTATGTGTCTCTTTACCGCACCGTCAGCATTTATTTGGCTGTAACAATCGCGTATGGGTTTTGTGTATTCGTTTGTGAGCTTTTAATTACCGCTTTTTGTACACATGAAGTGCTGATGTGTGCATAGCTTCACGTTCCATATGTTTCTCAGCTATTTCACCCTCCTGGGGTAATGCAAAAACTTCTTCGAAAGTAACTTCTCTTTCTTGATTGTTTTCTTTTATTTTTAGATTAGGCCACCGCTGCTTCAGTTCAATTTCTAACCTTTGGTGATTTACTCCTGTAGCAAATCGATCTTATAGTTGTAAATCTAATGTCTCACCTGTATAACCACAATCAAGACTGAGTTCCTTAAGTGCATCAGCATATGCTTCAAAACCTTGATCAAGAGCATGCGTACAATTTCAGAATTGCACTAACGCTTTGAAGCGTGTCTTTTTTACGTGATATAGACATAAACACTTGGTCTTAATAGCATCGTATAATTGTTCTTCGAAAGGAGTTTCGTCTTCCCCCATTAAATTCCATAAGCGGCATTGCGCCTCAAAATATTTAACGAACGTCTCTGCCTTTGTATCTGTGTCAAATTTATCACATTTGAAATTACGAAGGCTGTGTATTATATTACTATTGTTTGCAACATGTTGTACGTCCTGATTATTTAGATTATTTAGAACACTTAAATTACCTATAACCTGAATAAGTAATTGCTGCTGTTGATTTTGAATCTCCAGAAATCTCTCAAATTGAGCTGCATCCATTGTTAAAGCCTTTATCCTCGTCGCCATGAATGTTGTGCATTGGGGAAGTTATAATAAAACTTTTGTATTTGCAAACTGTATGCTGTTATTTAATTAATTCTGAGGCACATGCTCCTGTTGTCTGTAGCTTCCTGTACTTACGAGCGATTAACATAACTTTACAACAATTTCTGACATAAGATAACCTAAAACTGACATATGAACTGAGGCAATGCAGTCTAATACAAAATTAGATATACCTACAGGTATTTTCATCCTTAATTTCGAATGCAACCTTACTATATATACTTAAGCACCACTATATGAGAATGAAAATAACAGGCTCCCCTCAAAGTCGTCCTGGATGGTCTTGAATAAGAAGATCAACTGGAGTTCAATATCATTTGAATTAGCTGATAATATTGATTTTAATTTTAAAGATGACGAACTTAGGCGAAAAGCTCTTGAAAGACCTACATGCACGGTTAGACATGACATATGTGAAAAATTTGAGTATGACAAAAAAGCTACTTTACAAATGAACTCTTAGGTACTCTCAGGAACTCGTGGAGATCAAGCTAGCCTAATATCGGCTAATAGGTACAGTCCTTACGTCTAATTACTAGGTAAAAGATCAATAGAAAATGTAATATATACTATCTACGGCTAGACTTTTTCCCTAGTTGCTTTTCAGTAGTACGTATTCTGTATGTGTTGTTGTTTTTTTTAAATCTTTGAAGTGCTCTACATCACAATAATTCCGTGTATATTGTTGTGTATATTCCTATTGTCACACTAGTGTTCTGAACAAAAAAAACTATTAGTAAACAATTATATAAATATTTCTTTTACATTTACCTGAAGTGTAATCGAGGGCGGCAAATTCATATTGTAGTAGTTGATTGCGATATCTCCCAGTACTGAACTGATGACTTCCATATTATCACATGTGTTCCAGGATTTATTTTTTTCCGATTTCGAGCATCGATGGTGCAACCCGCCATACATGTCGTGACACAATTAATTTATTCAGGAAAAGTTCAGTTAACGTGTAAGCTCAAGAAATGCATATGTGGCCAAGATCGTGCGATACAACTGTATTCTTTTTTGGTTATGTAAAATCATTGGTATACTCCAGTGATGGTCTACACAACGTAAATTACGCCATTGTCTAGTAGTCTACGTCGCAATATTTCACGTAGACAATGTAATCTATGTAAACAATGTAGACAATAGGTATTGGGTCCTATCTGGAGAAAAATTTTATGTTATTTTATATCATGTTACACAAAATTCATATTCTAATCGTCAAATTCTATGTTATGTTACACGGCCACATCACATAAAATTTCCTGTAACATAAAATAACTTCTCAGGTACATTTTAAGAATTTCATCTTATGTTTATCTGTCAATATTCTGAATTTGATCTAAATTAGCATTTAAGTAAATTAAAAATTATTATATTTCGAATTTTTAATAAAATTACCTTAAATATGATTTGGAAGGAAAACGTAAAAGAAGAAATCTACACAATTGTTTCTAAATTTATTTTTAGAGAACACATTAAAATACAAATTTCCTAAAAAATCTTAAGTTGCGATCACAACATGAAATAAGTTTTACGAAACAATGTCAAATAATTTTGATCAAATGATAAAAGGAATATGTGAATGAACTTTAGTTGTTCTATTAGCATTATTATTCTTAAGAATATCTTTGTTATTATTTTGCGAACATTTATTTCGTAAGATATTTTTTTTATTACTTGCTGTAAGCTTATTCCTAAACAAAGCGTCCCAGTTAAAATGACTAGACGGGCTTCCAGTCATAGGCCTTTAGGAGACAAACAATTGCATTTGGAAATTTTTCGCTCGTTTCTTACGAAAAAGCCCTATAGTTTACTCGACGTAACTTCTGTACAACTCTGATGCAATATTATAAAAACAGAATGGTCCTTTTAAATGATCTTTTTTAAATCTCTCCTACTCCCTTTTGTTTAGGAGCTAAGAATTTTTAAAATCAAAATACTCTTTTTTATATTCCTTACTATGAAATAAACGTATACTCCTATTTGTTTGAATAATTTATTGAAGAATTATTAAGCTTAATTGCTTACGAAATAGTGAAAACTACAATAATTGCTATATATATGCCCTCCATTTTGAGGTATGCAAAGTACTTATTGTCGCTCGATGCTTCTTGACAGAACAATGAAGGCCACGATGTACAGAACACAAGGTAATGTAAAGAGGAAAATTGACTGATGACGTCACTAGGAACTAGGAAATCCTAAAATAACGGACCCAAGCAGGAAGCTCATGCAGAACGTACAGGGACTTCCTGTTTTATTGCCACAACACGATCACAATTTACGAAAAAATTATAAGTTTCTCAGATGGCTTTACATGTGCCAAATGTGCAAATAATAGCTGCCCAATTTAGCTTTGTTAAAATGTATATCTAATAAATATGTACACAAATATGTAAAATACCTGTCAAAGTATCCCATTTTGTATGGAAAAATTATACAACTAGCGCCATATAGTGTAGTTATTTAGTTGAAATGTTGGGTTTAATAAAATATCAAAGTAATTCTTTTATATGCCAATGAACAGAAAAATTTCTGTTTATTTGAATCTGTTAAATCAGCTGCGACATATCGCAAGCACATGAATAGGGCTTGTCTACCAAAAGTTTACATTGTCTACTAAAAGTTTACATTGTCTACGTAAACTATGCATTATCTACATTGTCTACGAATTGTCTACCCCGGAATGTAGACAATGCAAATCTACGCGTAAATGCCCATCACTGGTTTACTCCAATGAACTACACTCAATGCCCTTAAAACCATTATTCGTGTCATTGGTGAAATAAGTGCTGATTTATGTGTAAGTAACCAAAAATTGGTGTTCCAGAATGGAATTTCATTTGCATGACATTATTTTTAAAGAAAAATGTCATGAACCGACATGTAAAATAAAAACAAATCTCATTGATATCTTCTACCGTTTTTTATACTTTAAATTAAAAGTATACAGCCCTTATTTGATAACCCTTTATAATGCGATATTGACAACGCAATATCATTATAGTTGAGCTGATGAAAGCCCAAATCATATCAAATGCCTGAAGGGCGCTGACTCTAAACGGAGAGTTGGAATCGTTTAAACACGGTTACAAGCCACTATCTCAAAATGTTTTGAGTACTATAAAACCAATTTACAAGGATTTCAGTACAGATGCTTTATTGAAAAGATGGGTAAGCGATTTTACGCAGAATAGCTGTAACTAATTCCTCTGGGAAATCAACCAAAAAATAATTGCAAATGACTTGATTGTCGTTGAATGCAGCTGCATATATCTCTACCTGCACCTTTAATGTAGGTGTGGGAGACTTACAAAGCAATTAGGATTGACCGAAAAGACATTGATTTTACGAAAAAAGAAAACGCCGGGAGTATAAAAATCTGGGTAAAGTGAACGTAACAGAGCATCTGGGAAGAAGAAGTGCTGTATAGGACAAGGCAGTTCAGAATTTTAGAAGTAGCACCTGTAGCGGAGGCTTTTTTTTGTACCAACCAGGAATAGATAACTTCACGTAATTTAAAAAACAATCTTAACTCTTTCAGCTAACTCGTAGTAGACTCATAGAAGAAAATGTACCCAAATTTATGAAGAAAGAAAACTAGCTGGAGTCACACGTCGTCCTGTATCTAAATCAAGCTAAAAAAAAACTATCGGTTGAGAGTTAATGTAATCGGTTTTTGGAACTTTAAAAGTATTTGCCTCGAAACAAAACAAGGTTTTCAAAGTTGACGATGAGCCAGCTGTCTGAAAAACTACTTCTTTATGAAATTCTGTGTGATTATTTTAATGATTAAGGGGCCACAGACGACGACGGTTTTAGGGGTACAAACTATATGACAATCTTTGCGACAAACTTTGGTTGTACGCCACTTTATCCACAAACGGTGTCGGTTTTCATTCAAGTGAAGAATGTTCAATCTTATGTTTATACAAATGCCTATATGCCTAAAATTGTCGTCGTCTGTGACCGTTTATTCGTAGGATTCGATTTTATGAACAGAAAATAATCGACTCACATATTCCACTAACTTAATAACCTGGCCTGGTTACAGTCGGCAGTGCTCACTTCAAAACAGCTTTTTTAGGAGAACTTCATGCCAATTTCCTGCAACTTTTGAATAAAAACATATTTTTACGTAAAAAAAGCTATTGAATGTGCATACCTTAAGTATTACTGTTTAAAATACAGAAAGTTTTGTCAAATGCTCCTTGTACTGTCTTTTTTTGGCCTCCTGACTGCATATATTACCTTTAAAAATTACAATTTAATAGTGTAATAATTAAAAATTATTCTTTTTATTCTTCTTATTAGGTCATTAAATGTTTCTTACTAGTGTCTGAGTTTACCCCTTCAAAGTCTATGAAAAAATTTACTTCTTCCTATTACGCTGATTTGTACAGTTTAAAACAACAATTTCTTAGAACTGCATCATAATGGATCTGCAATTTGTCATGCACCATTGAGGACTCTGCAAAAGACTCGTATTAACAAGTTTTAAAGAAATTTGTAAAAAATGCACCTATATGCAATTATCCAATAAAAGGAACGGTAAGAGTGGTAAGGAAATTGGATTGGAAAATTTATGCGTTGAAATTTTACCAGTAAATACAGACATTTTATGAAAAATACTATTTTTATTTGTACAAAATGGTATATAGATTAATTAGTTTTTATCGCTTACATTTTTAACTTAATAGCTTAAATCTAACCTAGAACTAAACTATATAGTTTTATAAAGGTCTTAAAAGTGGAAATTTTTATAATTTTACATG
>QYTT01078757.1:0-21388 GCA_006980735.1 Dasypogon diadema | reverse complement strand
TCAAGAAAATCTTTACTTTACTTTACCTGTAAGCGAAAATTTCTGTTAATAATCGTCTAAAAAAAGGCTTGGATAGAAAGCTCTACTTCTGCTTACCTCCAATGACTTGCCCATGCTAAAAAGACATGGGATCAGATACGGAGCGCAAGTGCTGCCATACTTCCACGGTGGTAAAAGAGAACTGTAATGTGCAGGTGTACAACGACCACATCACAGATTACTGACATCACGTTTACACTCCGTTCCCTTCCCTTCCGGTGGGACACCGTTGTCTATCGAGCTATCATTATTGAAACTGACTACGGACGGAGCGTGGAAGCTCATAACAGTCATCGTTTCACCTGTATTGCTCTGCAACCGTAAAATTAACATATACGCACACACCTGAGGTCTCTTGAAACCTGTTCTAAGTTTCTAAGCCAAAACGAGGCTCGTCCATGGAAATGGTAGGTGCACTCCATCTCCATTTCCATCTCCATCCCAAATCTGATTTCTGTTGGAATTGCTTCACACGACTCCAACGTTAACGAACGAGGGGAGTAAGGGGAAGTCGAGCTGAATGCCCTTTGGTCCGAAAGGCTTTGCATGCAAGTGGGAAATAGGAATAGGACTGCAACTGGAGGAGGGAAGCTGAATATGCGAGTAAGCAAAGCACCACATCATCTTAGTGGTGTCAGCTTGCTTCGGCTCACTCTGTGCTTCTAATGCTAGCCACTAGAGAGGCAACACCTTAGAGTGGTGTGGGTGCTGTTGTTTTCGGTTAATCGTGTAGTCCGTACCGTAGCCGTTGCTTTCTTGCGTGTTTATACTTCTGAGAGTTGTTTGTAACGTGTATTTTGGCCCCGCCGTTGGTAAATTTCAAGTGGATAGACAAGGCACAGGAACAGCCACAGGCCACAGCCAGCAAACAAGCAACGAAACGAAACGGCCAAGCACTCGGCGCAAAACAAGTTTTCTTTCTTCTTAAGTAAAGTAGTTACGTTCGTACAGCAAAGCGTTGAGGACGTGTGCTTCGCCTCGGTACAAGTGCTTTCTTTCCTACCCCAGGTGATGCTAATTACATTACAAAAGAAGTTTACTGTGGTTATTAGCAAGTGTACTTTCCTCATACTGTGAAAAAAGAAACCCTAATACGGGCGACCAGCGAGTTCTGTGCAACTTAGTGCAGGAATTTGTAAAATTCTATTGATTTGAAGTGCTAACTTGGATCTGTGACTCAGAATTTGCTGTGCAGTAGAATCTGAGCTTGGATTAACCCTAGCCCCCCTCCAAGTCTCTGGAAAGTGGTTATTCGACTCTGTTTACGCGACAGAGTTGATTTTAGTGCTGTAAATAGTAACATTTGGTGGATAATAACCCCTGGATTATCTTAAAGACGTCGTGAAATCACAGCGGTGTCAGCAGGTCACCATGTTTTAGTGCTTGCTGCTGGAGCTCAAGATTCAACCACCTTGGAAAGGCACACTTGGCTGGTTCACGTAGTCGACGTTTTTCTCCTTTTGCTGTTATCGCCGTCGTCATCAGACCTGTTGCTGTTGTGTTGCTCTTGGACTTAACACGTACATGAACGCAAGCAAATGGGGATTTGGATTTTACCATGATCTGTCCGGGCTCGCGCATACTTCAGGAGTGAATCAACAGGTAAAGTATCCGCTTAATAATCATATTTGGTTTAATTTTGAATGTGTCGGTTGCTGGCATCAACATCAACTGTTGTACAGCAATGCTCGCTTTCGACGCTTGTTATGCACGCGGTATTGAATTTTGTGGCAATACAAATGAACGTATTTTGCTTTCAAGTGGCATTTGCCAGCGCCACAATCGCAGCAAGTTTTTCTTGATATCGTTGCTTGAGAGTTATCAAAGGTCTTTTCCATGCTTGGGATATCTATCTGCCTTTGTTTTGGGAGTATTTTATCCTTTCAGTATACCACGAAGATGTTTAGAGGAAGAACAAGTTTATTATGCTGCAAATTGCCCACTTGAACTTACATAAATAAAGAATCCCGCCTGTAGCGCTGGAAACAACTTCCTGGAATTAATGACGTAGTCATTTCGAAAATGAAGGAATTCACAAGTAAGCAAAGTCCATTACATAACTATTCTATGCCAAGACATAGCGTGATAATACTGTTTTCTAAGTCTTTAAACTTAAGATAGATTTTTTAGCGCTTATATTAGTTTTAATCTTCTTCCTGCTAATTTAAAATTTCCAAGAAACGAACTATTCCATATTCACATTTGATGTTAAATTTGCTTTTAAAAGGGATTCTATACAGAGAAATAGGATACTATACACAGAACCTCTATCTTATGATGACATTTGGATTTCTAATTCATCCCACATCACAATCACAGCAGTTCTGCTCTTTGAGTTTATGTGGACTAGTCCGATCCGAACAATTTTTTGTGCCCAATGATGTCAAAAAGTGTCTATTGAACAAAGTGGCTTAGCCTTAGGGCCTTAGGCTGTATAAGGCTTTACATTTACACAGCACATATCCCGCCTCTTCCATGTAGAATTAGCACTGATCGTCCCAAATGAGATCTATTTTCTAGAAATGGTAATTTAATGTTCAGTGAGAATGCCAGTGATGTGCTTCAGTTCAATCTTATTGAGTGAGAGCAACGAACTCCGCCCTATCCCCAGTCTCCTTTCCATCCTTAGATCCGTATATGCACCAGACGAGAGGTTCTCTTTCGAAGGTACCAAAGTTTAGGATCACTTTAAATGTGAAGTCAGAGTTGTGCCTTAATGGCATAACATCCAGCAGACACTAATCCTTCTTCAAATTCTTTAAAAATTATTATGTGTCCATCCGTGCAGTTCGGCCTTAGGAGCTCCATCCTTTATAGCCTGATGGCACTTAGTGCGGCATCCCTCTTTACATGGAAATACAATGGTATAAGGTCCATTAGTACCAATACGGTAGTCGTAAGACAAGTGCACATGGCGCCTGTAACTTTCATTGTTTAAAGGTCTTTGCAATTTTCGTACGCTTGCTTTTGCAATTCTTTGTTATACTTTTAGCTACAATATCTTACGCTGTTATCCAGGCCATATCAACCAGAAACAGACCGGGATGACACAATGAATCATTAGTTCTGTATGTTACCTGGATTTGTGTTGCCGTCTGTATGTTGCCAGTCCAGCAATTGATTCTGCAAGGAAATTTTTTTTTTATTTTTTAGATTAGCTCTTAATGCATTACATGTAACTGGCACTTTATTTAGGATCCTAGGCCAACTTTTTATTTGGCTTCTAAGCCAGCAGTATTGCTTTCAGCCTCAAGCTAAAGAAAGACAGATGGGAAAAATGCAATTATATAGTCTCCCTACTTATCTTCGCAGAATTATCTACCATGTTGTGCTCTTGATTTTTATTCCATTTTTCTGCAACCGAGTTTTAATCGATAATATGGAGGCAAAAAATTGTAGTCTTCGAAGGATACTATAGACTTTGCTCAACACATACGTTTCATGATCACAGCGCATGTGAGCTTACCGTTAAGAATAATGCCTAAATTTCTAGCCTGGTCCACAAAATTCAGCCAACTAATATTCAAAACTAAAGGAGGAAGTCTATCTGTATTAATATTATGACGACAAAATACAATGGCGTTGGACTTGGAGGCATTCAGTTTCAGGCAGTTATTAATGCACCATAAATATATATTGTCAAGTTCCTGATTTAATTGAGCAATGCAATCATCAATAAAGTCAGGACTACAACATAGATATAGCTGCAGATCATCAGCGTATAAATGATATGAGGCATTGCAAATGGTATTGGAAATATCATTGCAGTACAGAGCAAATAGAAGAGGACCTAATATAGAACCCTGAGGGACACCAGCAGAGACAAAGAGTTTGCTTGAGTTGTTGGTTGTTGATTTTAACACACTGAAACCGATGGCTAAGAAAGGAAGAAAGAAGGCAGAGAGCAGAAGATGGAAAAAATTTTTGACTGGAAAGTGTATCCAAAAGTATAGCATGATTTACACTGTCGAAGGCCTTAGAGAAGTCAACTATTATTATTAATTTTTCTAAGGCATAAAAGAATGAAAGAGGATTTCATTTAGTGAAAATTTTTTACTTATTTCAATTTTATTCTTTGTTGCAAGCGTTTCTAAGAAGTAGTTGATCATTGCTATTGTAAGTCTGTTATTTTTCGTGCACGATTATGGCAATCAATATGGTGTAGTAACATGCAATTTATTGTTAACACTTTAATGTGTCTCACCCAGTGACAAAAATATTTTCCCTTTTTCGCCAAACGAATCTTTTTCTACTTCTGTATCAAATTTGAAAAAGAAAACATCGCTAGAATCCTCATCTTTAACAAATTAAAGGTGAAGACACGATTTTCATTACGGCACATGTAACACGTACTTTTAATTTTAGTATTGACACATGTCCGTGCAATTCATTCCATATTTAGTTGAAATTATACTGGTTGCAAGCATTCAGAAATTTATCTAAAGTTGTAACCGAGCGGACGGCTAATTTAAATGAATCAATACAAATTATTGATTCCAACAGCATTATTAGTGTGCTGTTGTGCATTAATTATAATTTCTTTGGGAAGGTTTTTCTTCTATACTTATTTAAGCATGCCGAACACACTAAGGCACAATACGAAAAGAAACAGATTCAGCCAAAAGTGCATTTAAATCGCTGAATTTCCAACCAAGTTTTACATTTGCATTTCATTTTATAATCTATAATGGCCATAAAAATAGTTTTGTAACTGGCAGTTAGTTACTTTCTGTGTTGATTAACCTCATTTCACATGGATGAATCGATTTTCAAACGTTAATGAATTTTCTCGGTCCATATAATGCTGATTTTCACAGGTGTTTACGATGCAGATAAAAAAATTTTTAAATTAGCTAATTAGCAGATAACAGCAAAAGTCACAGAAAGGTTGAATTTGTTTTTTTACATGGTGCAAAAGTGGAGACCATTTTGGACATTTGTATTTTAAAAACATTGTGAAAAGGAGTGTAAAAACAGGCGACCTACACTGCTTGAAATGTACCAAAAAAAAAATCTATAAATTAAAGTTAGTAAAAAGATAGGAAGTTTTTTTTACTTAACTTTCTCTAATTATTTTGTACTAATTCTTTTCTAGGTATAATTGCATTTAAAAGATACAATTAATATTCGATCTTAGATTTATTGCATATACGAATTATTTATATCTTGGATACCGTCATAAATAGAGTGCAGAACTCTCCGCTCAAAGTATTGGGGCATCTTTTAAAGAAACAGGAATATTACAAAAATATATTTGATAAATGAGTTCTCGTTTTATGCAGAGTATTTCTAAAATAAACAAGGAAAGAAGCTATAATTGTTTTATACCAATTATGTTATACCCTAGATGTATGGAAGTTTCCATGCACAAGGTTGAGTTGGAGTTGAGTTTATAAAGTGGCCGCTTAACCTAAAGTGTTTCCATGAGCACTTGTGGAGTTGAGTTGACAGTTGGCATTTGTCCGATACGCCCCATTTTACAAATTCAATTCTCACAATTTTAAAAATGTCCTTTCTCCTATGTTTTTTTTCCGTCAATTAATTTTAATATATTTTTCTGCCAAACTATTCAAATTAATAAAATGCATTCTTCTTCCGTCCAAAAAACTCAACTCGCCCGGCCGCCATCTTTACCAAAACACAAACAAAAATGACATTTGTAGCTTAACTTAATTAAACCCGATATTTTTCGTGGAGTTTACTTGGATTTAACGAAATTCAACTTTAGTAAAATCTAAATATCCTGGAAAAAAATTGCTAAATTTTATTTTTTAAAGCCGGAAATGTAAGTTTTTTTCAAAAGTTTTTGCGATCGTCATGAAAATATGCATATATTATATAGATTTTCGAGGTCGTTAATTGCGAATCCAGAGTCGGATTTCTTAAATTTAAAATGACCGATCTAATATGTTGGACAAGATTTACTAAACGTCAATGGAATGTTGGCAAAATGACGAATATATAGATTTTTGGGGTTGATGATTACGAATTTAACGTTAACGCTTAAGAATTCAACATGGCGAATCAAATATGGCGGTCATAAATGTTAACTTTTTCAAGAGTTTCTCGATCATCATGAAAATAAGTCTATATGGGTTTTTGGAGGTCGCTGATTTCGAATCTGGAGTCAAATTTTGGAGATTCAAAATGACTAAAGAGTGCGTCGGCAGGTTGCGGATAGTAGGACTGCCTACAGATTTGAAGATCAGCTGCGATTATGTAAGAATAAGTAGCCGCGGACAATTAGCTACAAACGCAATATTTTCTTTTCTTCCCTACGTCTAGAGTATACCATAATTGCTCTAAACAAATTATAGCTTCTTTCCTTGTTGGAAATGGGTTTTAGGTACTTTCAAAGTATATATTCTGTAAATGCGTTATCTATTAGAGCGCTGTAGAAGTAATAGATTTTGAATAGCAAAAAAAGGCATTAAAATAAAACTTAACATCATTTAAAAATATGAGAACTAATTTCAAAGAACTCATCAGTTCGAGAACAAGAAATCGAGGGATTCTTTGCAGGTAAAATGCTCATGCCTGATCCGTATCCGTTTATACAGATGATGAATCTTTTCAACTCAAATGGACGGAAATTTTTCTTACAAAAATACATGTTTCCAGCTCTCTAAGTTTTGAATGATATCTCAAATAAAATCCTCAAATATGGTTCTGTTTCAGTACCATTTCCTCGTAGTTAATAACGTTCTGCACATACATATGCAGGCAACCGTGATGTGGGTAGTGCATTCGCAATTTATACACCCATCACCTCTTTTGCACTTTAGTTACCATTTTACTGGTATCGGGGATTTTAGGTTGATTGCTGCTATACTGCCAACCAATCAATCAATACAGGTTTACGAATTTTATTTTTCTCAATTTTAAGCACGTTCTGGAATATATTAGATTTTGAGACTGGAACTGCAGGTCGGTTACCTATTGGAAATATTTCAAAAATATTCGCATGCTCTCAATAGCAAAGTGATTTCCTTTTTTTCGAGTTAATATTAGATTGCAATATCGTTCAATATCTCGATAATAAAATTTCATTCTACCCCTCAAGTATTTTTAGGAGAAGATGCTGAACTACCGATTGCATAACGCATGCCCGCAAGCAGGTGTTTCACAGCGAAGGATGATGCAGCTGCATGTGTTCCCCTTTCAAATTCAAAGGAATGTATAAATCGAGGGTGGTTGTACTTTTCCCATTTTAAACTGTCAATGAGGAAGTACAGCAAAATATCAACAACAGCACTTGCTGCCACAGATTTTCACAGCTATTATGAGATTGCATTTCCCAGGCATACAATTACCGCATTCTGTGATTGGTGAAATTTAAAAATCTGATCAGGGAAGAAATCGTTTCTGATGAAAAGTATGGATGTACTGCCGTCAAATAGCAGGAAAAGCAGGTAATTGAAGCCAATTATCTTTGTCAGCACTTTTGAGCGGAATGCTGTACAAGTGCTTTGTGAGCTGGGCAAATTGCCTCCTATAGTATCTGGTGTGCTTTCTATTTGAAAGATTTTGTCTATGGTTGGCTTTCGTATATGTCTGGTATGAACAAAAGGGTCAAAAGCTGGGAGTACCTACATATAGTTAGTGGGAATGGGTATGAATACCACTGCTGGAAACCTCACGAGTACTTCCTTTAAAGTGACGCCATTCGTTGGCAGTGTAGTGATATCAGAGAGACGCCAAGCTGCATCTTCCTCAATTATTCATATTTTAATTATTAAAGCTAACGTGCACTGCTCAGTACTTATACCTGTTTGCATTGCAAATGGCTGTGGCAATTTCAGCGCATTTAAAGACAAGTGCAATAACCTTTGGAATGCTAGTGCAAGGTTTATTTTCCGTTTTCCTGCTGATTGGATTGTATTATGCCTGTATTATTTCAAGAAACAACAGCGTGTAAATGGCCCATAAATGAAAAGTAATTATCGAAGATGTTTTCAGTGAAAGTTGCGAAATCTTGATCGTGTGAACATTTCGGATTTGTTCTCTAGGTCATTGGTAGGTACTCTCGTTTGTGTTTGATTTAAATGCCTGCGCTCTAAAATCTTCGCTACTCGAGCGAGCAATAGCGAATCGGGCTAAATAGCAACCTGTAATTATTTTTAATTGAGGCATTCTTCTGTATCCGGACTGCAAACACCTTTTTGCTTGTTCTCGCCTCATAACGTATCTGTTGCAGTCGTGTTCAGCATATTGAATTGTTTCTCACGTTAACTCACCTGGAATGGTCTTTGAATTTCATAACATCAAATTTCACAACGGCTGTTTGACTGTTTCAACTTTGGATCGGTACTCGTTGCGTTACAACGTGCTGCTGCTGTACTAAACGAGTTTTTGTAAGTTGCATTCCATTAGGCTTCCGACTCAAATATGTTTGGTGTATACAAATAATCAGTGACATACTGTTGTAAAGTTATTATCTTAAAATTTTCACAGATCTTTTCATATTTGACTATCTTTGTAAATGTCTTCTTGAAAACGAATATTTTTATTTAATCAAAATTGGCAAAATTGATCTGAATATCGGCAGATTGAGTTCATGGTCGATGTCATAGTGGAACCTGTTGTATCTGAGCAGAAGTGGAACTCCAAAACCGAACTGGAATCTTTTCAGGCCATAAAATTTTGAACAAGATAGTGTTTCATAAAAGTGAATTAATTAAGTTTTTATACGCAAAAAAAAATGTTCTAACAAATACTGGAGAAAAAAATGTTCCCTGATAAAGAACCATAAAAAGATCTTAATAGATTCAGAAGGTAAATGTAGAACCTGAAATGAAAAAGTTTTTATCTAATTCGAAGGGAATTGCTTCGTAAAATAATCTCATGAGTTATCTGGCACCTTCCATCATGACAAATAAATGGATAAGTAAGTAATATCTATAGTATATCAGTAGAATTAGAAAGATAATTTAAAATATTATTCCATAAAATGGCAACAAAGATCTGACGCTTGTTTATAACAATATTAGGTTGTAGACATGAAATTCAATAGCCATGAAAAAGTCTCTTTGTTTTATTCGTCTGCTCAATTTTTAAACTCGTTCAACATTTAAATATTATATTGAGTTTCCCTTCTAGCCCAGAAGGCACACTTCCCAGCGTGGAGCCAAGAACCATTTGCCCATCTCCGCATTAAGCGTTTACTTCAAAGAAATGTGTTAAGATTAGGCTCCCCGAAAACCATGCAGAAATTGTTAGTAAGTTAACCAAACAGATAGGATAGATGGAAAGGAAAAAAGTTAATAATGTTAGCACACAAGCAACTGATAACAGGACCAAACCCACAAAGGAAAAAGACAACCGAAAAGTGCTCAATGTTAACACCAGTCACAGGGTCACAAAACCATACGAAAAGACGGTTCTTAAGCACATATTTAGACAGATCCAGGTCAAAGTGCTCCACAATGCGGTCAATAGGCTCATGCTTACCGTAGTTAGTCCTGGAGAGTTAGTATGCAGAAGAGGGACATTTCTCAAGCAGCGATCATTCGACCTAAAAGAAACCCTACCCCGAAGCTCTGCGGAATCGATATCACCGTTCAAGAGCTAGTGAATAAAAATTATATCTGCAATATTCCGACGTTTTTCCAGCGGAACCATGCCAATAAGATTAAGTCGCTCGTGATAAAGTGGAAGGATCATGAGGTCGTCCCAATGCAAATCCTGAAGCACATACCTAACGAATTTGAGTTGAACTGATTCGATGCGGTCGATATGCACGGCATAGAAAAGATTCCACACCTGAGATCGAGATGCATATTCAAGCAGTGGTTTGACGAACGAATTGTATAGAGTCAAAGAAACCAGGATCAAAGTATGATAAAACCAAGCATAGAATTACTGCTGCAAACCACATAATTAACGTGGGAGACGAAATCAAGCTTTGTATCAAGCTTCACGCCAAGACCGATAACAGATTGTACACGAAGTATGCGGTCCGCGGCAAATGTGTAGGCATAATCGACAGAATTACGCTTTCTAAAAAACGATATGACCTCACACTTATTTATGTTGAGCTCCAAGTTTTTGTGTACACACCAAGAATAAAAGATATCCAAATCCTTCCGAAGAGAAGCGCAGTCATGGAGGATATCATTGACAAAAGAGAAAATTGATAAGATAAGTGGTTACTTAATGCTCCAAATTCGAGCTGAATCAAATTTTGAGTGCACTCATTTCTTGAGCACTTCCCAAACTAAATAAAAAATCAAAATTTGAAAAATTTTTATCACTTGTTTAAAGTTCCACGAAAGGCAAAAAATTTTTGTAGATGGGAATTGCCAGAAAAGTGTCAGCATTTAAAAATATTGTGGAGGGTTTCGGTTACGACGGTACAAGGAAATCTCACTAGCATGGTTGAAGCCTAGTCCGTCTAGCCATGAACACTCAAGAAAGCTTTCAAAAGTTTTGCCCTTTATCAGCTTGTTTTTAATTACAAGCATGAATTTTATATGGGAGCAAAAACATATTTTGCAAAAACCCATACGAGGAAATATTCCTAAATTTTTGTAAGCTGAAAAAAATTAAAAAAACACATAAAAAGTTTATTTTAATTGATTTCTAAGGCATTCCTTTTCTTGATAATTCTGCAAAATAAAACTAAATAAGTACGTGTGTTTGTGCGCAACACAATGGAATTTAGTTTTATTTATTATAATTAAAATTTCATGCCAATCATATTAAATTGCTCTTAAGACCAGTTTCCGCTCATATAAATTTTCAAAGCCAACAAGTGGGGAAGCTGGCTCAGTAAAGTCACAAAATTTGTTATGCTGATTTATGTCTTCATATGAAAACACCCGCAATTTCTTTTACGAGTTGATATTAATGGAAACGATGTAAATTTTAGCCAACTTGTTGACTTCCAACAATCTCACAAAAAGCTGCCCGACATATTAGCAAAATTTACATGAATGGAAACGAGGCTTTAGTTGTACGTTATGATCATTTTGGGATCCGGCAAAATCCAACGGAAGAACCAAATAATCCTAATCAATAAATACAAGAAATTTCGAAAGGCTTCGAAGAATAAAAGTCCTCTGCTATATCTGGGCATCTAATGATGTGTAAACTAAGGGTATTTGAGTCGATAGAATTAATACATAAACAAGTATTGTGTGAAAAAGTAAATGGAAATAGAAATAAAATGCTTGTGAGTGATCTAGCTATTTTCCAGGCAATTTTCACAAACTTTTGTTAATTTTAGTGCACAAAAAAAAAGATTTTGGACCGTTGAATTACAATAGTGATTTAATCTTCAGTTTATTATTATTAAACCACAAAGTTATGTGGTTAGGAAAATTTCGAATTTGTCTTATATGTAACCATAATTATAATTTAAAATTTCTGCAAAGGAATAATTCCACAATTCTTTGAATTACTTTGTTTTCTAAAATGATTTGTGGTTGGCATTTTTCTTCACATATCACATTCAACAGCAAAGACGAAAAGTAATGTGCTTTCACCTCACGTTCTTTTCTCTACCTGTTCTTCGGTAACTGCTTTAAGTACCTTCGGCTTGAACTGTTATTACAGACAGGCCTAATCTTGCACCTGTATCTGTATCTTATAACAAAAGTCGACCTGAACTTACAATTCTACCAAAGGATTATATTCATTTATGATTCCGAGTTTACACTATTTTCAGCATATAATAATGCCCACATTTTCCATGCTTAACGAGCAGAAATGCGACCAGAGCTTGTCTTTTTCGATAGGCAATCTCACTTGACCACGTATCAAATTAGCCGAGAGAGTTGACTGTTTTTTTTTGAATGGTCAGCATAAAAATGACAAACAAATGCTGAAAGTCTAGAGTCAAGAATATAAATACCCTGAAAGCCTGGAATTCTTCAACAGTTTAGGTATTTGAGGAAACTGAGCGTTAAGTGAGGAAGTAGGTCACAAATTTGTTGGTTGTGTCTAAGGTCAAGAAACTTTTATGACATTCATTATGTTGTAAATGCGGGTGAAGATTTTCCTCCAAAAGTGTCGTGACACACATAATCTTCGCATGTATTATGTAGGTATGCTTGAAAAACAATAAAAATCCGCCAATTTTGGTTGAGAGACAGAGACGCAGTAAATTTTGTATTGTTTTCTGCACGAACTGTTGTTTCCACTTGTGTTCCGTACATACGTGCAAATGTCTAATCTATAATATATAAGACTGAAGTTGCCTATCTGTTGGAATTGTAAATGAACCCCAGAGAAGGATAAAGGAAAAAAATCAATACCTGCCTTCTAATAAATAATATTTTCCAATGCTGAACTATAAAGACAAGGAAATTGCCCATTTATTACGGCATTAAATAGAAGCAAACCAAAGGGGTTGAAGTGATACGGAGGCCAGAAGGAGTAGTACTTATTAGCAATCTCATATCCTAAGCAATGATTAAGCCTTTATATCCATTTGGTATTACATATGTGGATATCGTGTGCTGCTGGCTTCGGCGTGAATACATTACGAGCATAATAAATTTCTCATATTACTTGCACGTAAGTTAATTGCAATAATTTGATGGAATCGATTAGTACCTTAATTATATTACGAAGAATTATTTCAACTAATGGATACCTTTTGAAAACTTGCCAAGAATACGTTTTACACATTCATTTGTAGTTTTAGATAACTGGCTTATTTGTAGTTTTAGATAATTGGCTTATTCTTTTTTCATATTAAGACTTTACTTTTTAAATTTTTCTCGTTATAGTTTACAGGAAGATTTTATTTATTAGTTTTTACATAATAGCAACAATGCCATTCCAAATTTCAAATAGTATCATGAATTTCCAAAAAAAAGAAAAACGGTGCCTACCTGACTAACAGGCTTGAAGTTAAACGCGTTCCGTTGATGCTTTTGAAACTTTTAACTATTTCACATCAATTTTAGTTTTTTTTTTTTCAAAACAGTTTATAATCATCTAGATATTATTATGATTCCAATTTGAACCTTATTTCTAAATTTTTATGCTATTATTAAAATAACTCCATGCTTGGATCTATTAACAGGTTCACTGCCAACTCCAAACATGCGTTAAGCTTTTAAGCTCTCTCTTGCTAAATGCATTTTTGCATATCTTTCTCTCACGAAAGCTTTTCTAGAAAAGGTGGCAGCGAACCTATTTAGCGTTGATCTGGGAAGTTCTCCAGCCTTACAGTTACCTTATATTGTACAACATGTTTGTCAAACCACTATTTGAAATACAATCTCAAGTCTGTAATACTTTTTAAGTTGTTCAAATTGGCCGCGTAGTCTAGCGCTCAAAGACCTGCCTTGGAAAAATTCTGTGATCCTTCCACTTTATCACAAACGGCACAAATTTACCAATTTCATTTCCTTAGAACGTCGTAAAGTTGCTAACATAGCTTTCAAGCACTTTCAAGCACTTTGGTTTAAAACGGATTTTCAACGGAGAAAAAGTGGAAATCATGAAATGAGGAAGCGAATGTCAGAATGTCACAGATTCTTCATCATGAGTTTAGAGTTTTTTTTTAATTTTTTGTTTAGGATTTAAGGTTAAGCTTAGTTGTTTGTTTTACTTCTTTCTCTCTCGTTTTTTTTCAAATTTCTTAACTTCAGTTTCTGATTTTCTTTCTTTCCTTTCTTTTCCTTTCCTTTAGTTTTTTCTACCTTTTCTTTCCTATAATTAACTGAACTTTCCACCAATTATGTACGTTTGATGTAAATCTTTGTACTGATCACCAATATATCTGTATTATTAGCTGTAGTCTTTTGCACAAGATCCATACAGATCTCAAGATCTGGATCTCACTTAGACACGTAATTGCGGCAACAACACAAGATCCTTGGCTTTATACAGATCGTGGATCTGGATTTTTAAAGTCTAGAAATTAGTACTTACTCTCACATATAGGTGTATTTTTCTAGTCTTAGGTGTTGGTACTAGTTGTTGTCAAACTCAAAGAGTAGTCTCAAAAGTGAGCAAACATGTATAATACAAGATTGTAAAGAATAAAAAAAGAAACAAATAAAATTTACGCGTTTTACAATTATCAGCTGTCAACTTGACAATAATTATCGGTACTACCAACGTATAAAAATAATTCCAATGAGATCGCGATTGATTTTTGCCTACAGACCTGGATCTTGTAGCAAAAAAAAAACAAAGCTATTATTTAATGTAAACATAAATAAATAAGTACTTTTGCAGTTATTTATATCTGATTGCACAATTTTAAAAAATATGTTAAATAACATTTTGTAACTAAGGGCTCTGTTGTTTGCATACCGTGCTGCCTTTTTCCACAAGAATCTCAGCTTCTGTAACAGGTATCTTTTTTTTGCCAAGACTCGTAAAGTCCCACAATTTTAGTTTGATTCTACTGTTTGAATGTAGATTTAAAAGAAAAATGGTAACAATATGGTGGTAATCATTACACGCAATGGTAATGTATATGACTCTATTGTTTGTTTTTATGCCTTAATGATTACAAAAAGCTGTTGCATAAGCTTCGTTGCCGCGCACACACTGTAATTTTATACTCCATCATAATTTCATGGTCAAAATTACTGGGCCATAGTCAAGGTAAATGAGTGCATACTCATATGCACGACTTTTGATGCTCTGTTTATCAAAATATTTACCTTGCTATCAATTGGAATATTAAAACGAGTATCTTTATTCTATCGCTGCATGATAGCGTTCACCCAAGTGTGAAAACATGAAGGGGAAGCAACCATATCCGAAAGATAATTAAAGTGCAACTCTATGAAGTAACTGTGGGAAAACGGTGATGGGAAATAAAAAACATTTAACCGCCGCCAACAGAAGATAGGCTCAATTCATCCGTATTGTTTAGGTTGAAGTGTAGCCTGGTTTTTGCTACTGCGAATTGTTGCAAGAGGCACTGCTCCAGATATAATCTGATTAATCGTGTCTGGTAACTATGAGCTTAAAGATGTATTTTTCCAACCGCTTTTACTTTTGTTCTCCCACAGCAAACGGACGAGTTGAGCTTGAGTTTTGCTCCTCTTTCCCGCAGTAGCGCATTAAAATGCAAAATACCATATCTAGGGTCTTTCTTAAGTTTATTAATTGTATTCTTGCGTTGAATGCGGTAATTAAGCTGCTGCTGATAAAGATGGGGTGATAAATGCACTGAATTGAAAACTTTTTAATGAGTTACAAACACTTTGAGTAACGTAATAAGAATTAAGCTTTGAACCATGCTACTAGTTTTGTGAATTTTAGGATTTTATTTTTGGCAGCTTTTGGCTATTCATTATGAGAGGGTTATAATGGGATAATTCTGGAAAATTTATCATCCGTGTAAATGTGGTGGTCTTAAATTGAGCAGATATTTTCCAAAATCTTTATTTTGTTATTAGGATTTCTAGTGTTTCTGAAATGAAATAATGCTTTAGTACTCAGCAAACTTCAAATGACATTAGACTTGCTCACAGAATTGAGCGTACACCTATAGTATATACAAAACGAACGTGTTTAAAAATAAAATACGCAATGTCAATGTATTAATTTTATTTCACGTTATTTTTGTTATATTAAGTTTGAGAAAATTTGTACGAATTATTGAGCAATGTGGAAAGCTGTGGCAAAGCACATACTCCACAGAATGAATGGGCCAAATCGAGACTCCCGAGACTATAACATATAACACAAGCCATGAAGCAGAAGTTGCAACTCATACATAAACAGTTTTTTTCTGAATGTTTTGATATGGAGAAAGTAGACCGATGACTCATGTTCACACTACATTGCTCTTTATTCTTATTTTAAAAGCCTTCATAAAAAACTGCTTCACACATGGGCAAATTCTACTTTACGACTTGTGTTTTATAGTCCCTAGAGTTTTGGCCAGATAGAAAAATGTGCGCTTGCTCGATTTACACGATTTTGTTTTACACGGTTTTAAAACTAAAAGTAATGTAAGTGCATCTACCGTATAAATCGAAGAATGAATATTTAACGCTCAATTTACACGGTTTTTTCTTGCCGAACCAATCGAGGTTGTATTTGCATTTGTATAAATTTTAGAGCGTTTTTGGATAAGCTATATAGTGAGTTTTCAGGCCAGGGGTTGTAAATTTTGTTTTTGCACATTGAACAAGTGGGCGCACCATTATTTAAGGATTTCCTGGATGTTATTTATGCGCCTTCTAATTTCATTTTCAAAGCTATTAACGACAGACCTCTTTTAGACTTGCAGCAGTCTCCAACCAAAATTTGACCCCCTTTCTTCTAGCCGCACTTTCTCACTTCCATTAACAGGTGCATTGCCATCTGTTGTAGAAAAGCTTTCATGAGAAAAATATATGCTAAGGTTAAAAGCTCCACACATATTTGTGTGCTCCGAAGCGAACCTGCTAACCAGCCGCGGCAATATAAATATTCGCTTTTCATGAAAATTTCTTCGCATGAATTCAGTAGGATACCTTCAGAGGTATCCTACTTTTTTTAAGGTATTCCCCTGCAAAAAGAAGAGAAGGAAAAGAAATATACAATTTTTAAACGTTAAAACAAAATAGATTTGCGTGTTGCAGAATATTTATCCATTTTCATTCTGTATGAATAGAATACCAAGAGAATTGTATGGCGTTGCTTAACCAAGAATTGTTCTGCAGCTTCATCTCACCACTTAAGAAATTCCAAAAGTTGCAAAATTACTTTCATTTAACTAGGAGGAGTCGGAGGATAAAAATAGGTGCTGCCATCTGCTACAAATCTCCTTGATCCTTCTGTAAACATTACATTTACTGCACAAAATCCATATGGTGTACGAGTCGGCAAAGCGTGATTGGGCTAATCCACGAGATATTTAATGGTTTTATGCAACGAACGCTTTAATGGCTGTGAGCTTGGAAGTCACGTTCACGTCACCACATCGCGAACGTGATTACTTTCATCTTATCAGCATCCGCACCGCATGTCCGCATGTAAGTTAAAGCGATTCCTCAGATTCTTTTGATTATTTTTAAAAATTCTGCTTAATTGACAAAAGAGAAAACACACGCTAGAAGCCAAGAAAGTTGTTCAGTGAGAGTAGCTTTGATTTATTGGCGTTAACGGGTGGTGGCACGATCAAATCTCACTTTCTCAACACTTGTTCGATGGCTATTAAAGCCATGAGTACTTTTACTACTCGAACAAGTGCAGGTTTCTCTTCTTAATTGATACTTGAAAAGGGTTAAGTACAAATGGCCTTTTTTTGCGAACTACCAAACAGGCTTAATGCTGTTTTCAATTTGTACGTTTTAAGCTTCGATCATTAGCAATTCACAGGGAGGAACTGGTTGGATCCACCTTTATTTAAAAGCCACACCTTTGGAAATTTGTGACCATCATTCATGCAATTGCCAAGATTCCTTAAGTTGAATAGTCTGATGCAGTGTACAAAGAAAACGATAAACTTGCGGCGATCGGTTTTCTTTCATTTTTGCGACTGTGAAATTTCTCTTCCTTTCATCTGTTGTCTGAGGAAACTGCTACAAGTTATTGCTTGAAGACTTCTTTTTATGATATATACTTATTATTCTTAACTTGTTACCACTAAATAATTTTCCTTTCACTAGTCTTTTTCAATGAACACGATCATGTTATACGATTACATTACGATGGCATTTTCTTTTCTATAAGTTGCCTTAAAAGAAGAAAACTTGTTTGGAACTCAGTTTGACGAACAAGCTTTTGGCAGATTGTCTACGATAATTAAAAAAAAAGCAGTAGTGGTATTTCATTGTTGATATCTTAATCACATATGATATCTATACAAAACGCGGCTCCCAGAATTCGATAGTTAACGTTGAAAACATTTTAACTATTTCAGTGGGAAAGTGGTTTAGTAGGGAAAATACTTTTAATATAAAATAAGATACCATGAAAAAATGAAGGGACATTGTCATTTTTTAGGACGAGTACGGCTGCCGTTTGGTTTAACAGGTTTACTGCCACTCTCTCTAGAAAAGCTTTTGTGAGAAAAATATATACAAGAATGCATTTAGTAAGAGAGAGCTTAAAACTTTACGCAGATAGATTGATTCGAAAAAAAACCGTATAAGTCAAGCGTTAAGCACTTCTCCCTCGATTTACACGATAGATACGTTTGATTTACTTGTAATTTAAAAACGAAATCGTATGTTCAAATTAAATTCACCCTTTTTCAAATCAAATTAATCCTTTCGCAAATTAAATTTATTCTTTTTCAAATGAAATTCACCCTTTTGCAAAGTACTTCTACATATATTTTATATTTAGTAAGAAGTCAACAATTTTATGAACTACAACGAACCTATGTATAGTAGACTTGCTTGAGAACTAAGGGAAACTTTTACTTGATATTTTTCAAATGGAGTCATTATGGACATAGTCTGTCTAGGGTATTAGAAAACTAAAATTTATGTCGATTTGAAAGTAGAATTTTAATAAAACAACATGAAAGAGCAAATCAGAATTTTCTGGAAAACTCTTGGCTTTATTTGTTTGAACTTGAAATGGTGAGTGCAGGTAGGATATGAATCATGAATTCTACAAAAACGTCTTCAAACCTTCTAAAATATTTCCTAACATGTCCTCTTCCATAATTTTCTGCCGCCTAAACTGTGCTGTGTGCATCACAGGATTGTCTCCTGAGCTTAGGCAATACCTTAAAAAAAACATAAGGTTCAGGCTCCTAGAGAAATCTTATACAAAGCGGTTTAAAAACCTTCCTGTGTTGATCTTTGCTGTGCATGTGTTCAAAATCGTAAACTGGAATTTGGACAATTTCCACCCATATTTTTGCAACTATATTACTTGTAAGATGCAGTGTAAAATGTAAACTATAAAAAATTGTATCCCATTCTGCCGCATATACTGGGGCGGAAAGGAGAATACGTGTGTTTCTAAAAATTATCATTTTGTGATTTTATGTACGAAGATTGCAATCAAACATTAGGGATGCCCCATAGTTGCAACTTTTTTGCTAAGACAATCAAAACTGAATTGAAACTCTAATTTGAGTTACAAAAAAAAAATGAAATAAAACTCTAATACTCCTGCACATATGATTCCCCAACAATTTAAATTAAAATAAAATAATTATGAAATCCTATTTCTATATCAACGGGTTGTAAATTATAACCAACATTATATTTCCCTGTTAGTAATCATAGTAATTAAGAAACGTACTTGAGATGTAAATCTGATTAAACTTTTTAGAATTAAGTTTATAAATCATTGCTTTTTTTCACTTCTGCTTTCATTGCATCCATTTTTGGGCAACTTATTTACATCAGTCATTTACAACAGTCAGTAAATCTTCGTTGACCAAACGGGGCCATCATAGCCAAAAATGGACCTCATTCAACGCTTCTGAATAATTATGTCAACAATCTGACTTGACTGTAGAAAGAAATGAAAACGTGACATGGTAGCAGGCAAATTTTTATTCTATGCGCAACATAAAAAGAATAATCACCGTCACGTATGAAAAGCGCTTAGCGTTCCCTCGCGTACATTTCGTAGTAATACTTTTCGTGGTGATCTGGAAGAAAACAACTTAATCACAAAAAGGCTCTGAGGCAACGAAAGCTACATAAATTCCAACAAGGTGTGGGTGTCATGTCTTCATTACGTTTTGAAAAAATTTAACACTGTCGGAAGCATAATAATTCCCTAATATAGAAAAAAAAACTTTTCACCTATTAATTGGTGGTAGCTGGGCATTTACAATTAATAACTGGTCCTTCACCGCTGGTATTAACTCATTAGGAACAAAAAGAAATTTTATCTTTCAGTTGCAAATATGTTTTGAATTCTCCAAGAAAGATATAAATGACGCTTTTTGCTTATTGAAAAACTTTTTCCACTTCTGCTCTTTCGTCATGCCAACACAAAAATGTTTCACTTGCCACTTACAAATCGGTTTGTGATTAATGGAGCAGAACGGGCTTCCTCCATGAACAGATTTCTTTTGTTTAAGCTTATCTAAACGCAGGAAAGAACACTGGAAAGCAATGATTCAGAAGCCACTTAATTCCAAAATGATCGGTTTTTTTCTCTGCATTCTTTTCCTAAAATAATACGAAAATTCCAAAAACATATGGGAACCATTATTGCTGGCGTTATATCTTCGTCTACGAAATCTTCCGGCTCAATTCTTAACGGAGAATATTAATAAATCTGCCAGAAGAAAGTTTTCAATCAATTGACCTGTGATGGTATTAAAGAAAGAAGACTTTGGAGGGAAATTGTTTTCTTTTCTGGTTCGCAAACGTGCACATTGGTACTAAAAATAGGTTACCCGTTAAAGATATTGAAATTTTGTTTTGATTCCAGGGAACTAATTTGATTTTCCTTAGACAAATAATATCAATCTATGCAAGTTTTAAGATTAATTTTACTCTGCCATATTAATCCTATTTCAGAAATTGAGATTATTACAGTGAATTCTAAGTTTATAATTTTATAAAATATTTTTTCAAATAATAAAAACAAAAAAATAATTTTTTCAAATTGAATTGCTACAAATGTTTTGTTAAAAGCATGATTCTAAGAGTCCATATTTTGTAGAAGGGTTCGAACTTTGTAAAGGGCAAATTTCAAATGGCGATACAGATGATCGATCCTTTTCCATTAAGGGAGATAACCGGTGTTTGCACGGCTAAAAATAGATAATTTTGAGGAGGCTGCGTAGATAGGAGTATTTAAAAAAGAGAAACAAGTTTTTCTTTGCACCTTGCATTGTATTATCCTTAACACGTTTTATATAATTTAAATAAAATGAAATACCACTAAATTTCAGAGGTATGAATTTAACTGGAAGCGTCTCCTCTTTCCTTTATATCACTTTCCAGCCCAAAGAGATTTGCAGAAAACTAAAACGTTCAAGTATTATTAATTTATACACATTTATCCTAGGGCTGATATTACAAAAACTAATTACAATTAGTAATTACTAGGAGACCGCTGTGAAATTGCACAAATTGAAGGTATATGAGTGACATAACGTTTTTATATGTTCCCTCAATTTGCACCTTAAATTTCAAAACGCGTTTTTTTCAGAGGTGTCGCCTGTAGACCTAATCCTCCCATGCAAGGAAGCAGTAAAAAGACACTTGCAAAATATTTTACCCTGCAGAATAATGAAATGGAAAAAAGTTCCAATAAATCCATGTATTGCATACTTATCGGTGGCAAACACCGAACTTAACACCAAAGTTACCCAGGAACGCAACCCAAAAGTAATGAACACAACCCCGAACTGATGCGGATCAGTGTTGCCATTGTAAAATTTCAAGAAAAGCTCGATGAAACTCCATATAAAAAAAGTGGCTGAAACACGGAACCGGGAGCTTTCTTTGTATAA
>QYTT01078756.1:5000-30063 GCA_006980735.1 Dasypogon diadema | reverse complement strand
CGACAAATTATTGCAGTGATTGGATGAATCAGAGTACATCTAAGATTTTCAACCAAATTCTAATATTCCTTGAAAAGCCTAATCATCTCCTCAACTTCCTCTCCCCCTGCACTTGGTGAAATTACATCCCTGCCACGTCGAATTCCAAGATGTATAGAATTCGAGTTTAAACAATTCTAAACTCCTTACTTTGATCCGCACAGTTCCCTCCAGTGACCGCTCCAGATTTGTGGCAATTCTTCCGCCCTTATTACCCACAGAATCGATGGTAAAATGGAAAATCCAACAACCGATAATTTTTTTACACTTCGTTTAATTCAATTAAACTTTTTCGCTCAGGAGCAAACTTTGCACAGTGACTGGACAAATCAAAACCACATTCCAACTCGAATCCATCCTGGCAATTCAGACTTGAGACTTCCAAGAACATGGTGGCTCCCTTAAACTGCACTGTTCAGTGCGGACGTGAAGATACTTTAAAAATCAGATCGAGGTGTATTCGTAAGAAGTCATGGAGGAAAACTCTGAAAGGATTAAATGAAGACCAAAATGTGAAAAATTCGTCTCTAGGGATGTCGTACCTTTTGTTCGAGGAGAGAGAAGTGTATGTCTGTAAAGGTTGCCCTCCTCGTGTTGCCTGAAATCCTCTTTGCCTTGTTCCGCAATTACTTCCAAGCCAGGGGCTGCATCAGTGATCTGAAAGAAAAGCTGCTCCAGGTAAATTTGAAAAAAGCACAGGAAGTGAAAATCCCTCAAAAGCACATGCATATCGTCCTCGTGGATGATGTACCTCGGGTGAGGTGTAAAATAGAGCTGGTGAGCAAGCATTGAGAGAAGTATGTGTCTTCTTGTTCAGTCAACAGAAACCAGATTTTCACCGTGCAAGGCGACACCCCCACCCAACTTTGTCAAGGTGACATCATTTTGTGTAAGACTTAAATCTTGTGTACCTTTGCAATTTAGAATTTCTGAAATCTATTCATCGCTTCAAGAGGTTGGCGGTGCCATAGTGAAAGGGCACTTTAATGACACCGAGGAGAGTAACACGAAGCCTGTCTTAACGTAATAAGGTCCCCTCCTTGTGAGCGCCAACCAAAGACGATATAGCTTACGAAGGGCTGAATAATTCAAATAGCACCTCTGGTCGTAAATGCAAATTAATTTACCTACGGCGATGAAAGGATTTTCTCTGGCGTGAATGTTTCCTAAGCAAGCTAAGATGCCATCCAACAACAGCAGTATTTTGAAAGATGATAGATGAGTATCATCTCGGGCCAAGAGATCTTAAGTGAACTTCTAGAAATAATTTCGTCGTGTTTACGGACACTTCTTAGTCCATTATGAATTGAGTGATGTGCCGGGGACCAGATCATTATTAATTATGCGACCTTCTTGAAGGGGATTAATTTGTCAATGTCTTACCTTAACCCAAGTGGATGCATTGCCATACCAGTGTAATTTTAGTCCCGGGGAACTTATGTGTCTGTCTTTCCACAGCTGCCTGTGTCATAGCATTATGTGGCAAAAGTGATGACATGAGTAGGGCTGAAATCACATTTAAAACGAAATTAATGCGTACTTTGTAAATCAAAATACCATTTTACTCTACTACAGCAAAACCTGCATCGGACTTTTAATTTATACTGAATCTCGGACGTGTAAAACCCGAAGGTCCATGTAGCCACAGCACTGGACCAGGACACATAATTTTTCAAAATTCCTTCCGCTGAAATCGTTTTCTCTGGCTATGCAACAAGTCAAGTACATGATACTCCACCACGAATCTGACAAGTAGACCCTTAAGCTATTCTGCAAATTATATATGCTAGGAGACCGCTGTGCAATTGCACAAATTGAAGGTATATGAGTGACATAACGTTTTTATATGTTCCCTCAATATGCACCTTAAATTTCAAAGCGCGTTTTTTTCGGAGGTGTCCCCTGTAGGCCTAATCCTCCCATGCAAGGAAGCAGTAAAAAGACACTTGCAAAATATTTTACCAAGCAGAATAATGAAATTAAAAAATTTCCAATAAATCCATGTATTGCATACTTATCGATGGCAAACACCGAACTTAACACCAAAGTTACCCAGGAACGCAACCCCAAAGTACTGAGCACAACCCCGAAGTGATGCGGATCAGTGTTGTCATTATAAAATTTCAAGAAAAGCTCGATGAAACTCCATATAAAAAAAGTGGCTGAAATACGGAACCGGGAGCTTTCTTTGTATAATTAATATATAAATAACCTCGTGTCGTCTATTCCAGAGTTACGAGCTCAGACGCCTCTCTATTCATTTCGGTTGTTACGATTAAAAGCAAGGTAGCACCACCGGGACAATATCAATTCCTCGACACTAGCTTTGCTGCTCTTTTCTGTTAATACGGCTTGCCATCCATCCTCGTGCTCGCCAAGACCGGGCGGTCGCATACTATGTGCTCCCTGGTCTCCCCGTAAACCGAAATGCATCTTTCCAGGCTATCACAGCAGGATAAATTTAGGTCTGCCGTCAATCATAAATTCGTCCGTGGATATAAAAATATCCCCCGGTCCCATCTCTAAAAGTGATCCATCACTGATAAAAATCTTGTGAAACTTTTGGGTTACCCTGACCCTCTTGATTCTGTGCTTGGGCATCGTGAATTCCCTAAAACTCGCGCAACTGGTTTGAATCCTGATTGCTCTGTTCCTCAACATCTTGTCTATTCACCTTACCACCCGCCAATCTTACCTTACGTCTAAGGAATGCAATTTTAAGTTTATCATACTGAAGTCACAGAAAATGGCCATTAATCTGGCCTAAGCAATGCCTATTGTATTCAGCGCCTCCTCTACCACTCTGATCAGCTAATGAGGCGCAGATTCCGTTGATTTCCCAGCCTGATATGCACGTTGGGTAAAATTTAAGAGATACTCCAGACAATTTATTAGCGCCATCTCCATAATTTTTACCAGAATGGATGTCAAACTGACCGACTAGAAAGTTTTAGCCTCGGTTTAATGTCCCTTCTCTGGTTACAGCAGAACGATTGCCCTATATAATTACCTCCATTTAATCGGTATATGGCCTGTGGAAAGACAGTGATAAATATTCTCTGAAGTCACAGTGCAATGACCTTCTTGCTCCACTGTACAGTAAGGCAGTGCATATCCTGTTCAGGCCCGGAGATATGAAAAGATCCTCTTCACTCCCGCCATCGGCACCATCCTTTCCGCCACATTCTGGTCTAATCTCGTTGCCATATCATTACGCAGGGCCAAAGATCCCTCCGAGACATGGCTTCCTGGAAAATGTGCTTCCATTAAAATCCTCCTTGTCTCTTGAAATGATTCCGCCATTTTTCTCAGCCTATCCTGAACAAATTCATCTTAGGAGCCTGAAACCTTGATGACTATCTTCTGTTGTCTATTGATTTCTGAGACAATCTCCATGTTTGAGCAAAACTCTCTCTACGTTCTCCTTTTGCATCGTCAAAGAGTTCTTTTCAGCTCCCTCTTCTTCACCTTATAGCCTTTCAAAGTCTCTGGCTCATTAATACCAATGGCGTTGCTTAAAGCTATTCTCACTCTTTTCTTTAGGCTCCTCCTTCCACGAGGGAATCCTGGAATCCTGATCGTGGACTGAAGTAAGAGGGCATGCCCCCTGAAATGTGTCACTGATAGTTGAGGTTATTACCTGCAGTTATGACTCTGCACTGCTTGTGGTCTTAGGTGTCTTCCTCACATTTTTCTTGAGATTTCTCTCCAACACCGCTGGGTACTTTGCCACATCCGTGCTCAGAATTCTTAAAAGTCTCTTATCTTTCCTTTTGGATCGACATTTCATAACAAATTGTTAATTCGTCTGGAATCGCTGAAAGTTGACGCCGTTCCCCTGTTTGCAGGTTTCTTCCAGTAACGAATTTGAATAATGCCTCGCCTCTGAGATTGTCACCCGTGCTACCCCACACTGTATTGTGTGTGTTCATCCAGATCCTGATCCTGGTCTCTTCCTCTGCTTTTAGGTAATTGAACGTTCCTACGCTTCCCATCCGTCCCGTGATCCTACTTTTATGGATTCAGGGCTCCTGCAGCAGGGTTACATCAAACTTTCGCTCCACAAAGAAGCGAAGTGATTCACAGTGGTTTCTTCCCAACAATGATGATGATTAAGTTGGTAAATCTTTATATGCTGGTACTAGCCCAGTTGATGTTCTTCCTCCAGTCCTTCATTCATAAGATCCGCTGACCTTACGTGATTTAAAAGAAGAAACAAATAACAATTTGTTTGTTGACTTCAAACATAAAAGTCTGGGAAAGCAACCCACATTATAATTGTGTACTATGTTCAAGTATGATATTATAGTTTTCTTTAAGTGAGAAAAATAGGTGAAAAGGCTCTATTAAAAGCCCCTTTAAAGTGATTTTAACCCAACATCAAATGGTAGTGCGTTTTACCTTGCTCTGAAAGGCAGCACTTGCATTTTCTTACTTCAACACTTAACCATTTCATGAAAACTGTAAAGTGGCCCTCAATTCCCTCTCCACCACAAGTGGTGCTCTTGAGATTTGGAAAGTAGTTTTCTTAATAAACCGCTCCTAGAAAAAAAATCCTTTCATCGTTCTATGCATTCCTTGCGAAATTCTAAAGTCAATGGGCCGGGCCTTAGGCAACTCTAAAGAAAATTTGTGAAATAATTAACTCCTTTGAACGGAGTCTATAATTGGGGAGTGGCCATAGTTGTCAAACACTCCAAGGAGCCTAATTAAAAGCATTTCTCAGTAGGTTCCCCACTCACTACAATTCTAAAATAACAGTGGGGAACAAATTACCCAGATACACCGAATACATTACACCATGAAACGTTTTAAAGTCTCACCTCGAAAATCTGCTTGGGTTGGTCCATAAAAACGTGTAAAGTAGTTATAAACATTTCTATGGGCTGGCGTTAATCGTAAAACCGCTTAATACGGAATAGAGTCGTATTTTTTAATTGCTGCCATCCATTTTACTTCATATTTTTATGTTGACTGCAGCGGTCTTATCTTTATTAAATAAGCCCACCACCTAAGTGCTTCCCGGGGCTGTTTAGAGTTCTCATCGGTGACATTACGCCGGGAGCATCTTCCAACTGATAAAATATTTTATTGCTAACTTGCGTGTACCCTAAAGGCCAAAATTACTCTTAAAGCCCACCCCATATTAAGTGATGTTTATTGAAAATTTCCTGAAAGTGACGGAAATATCTTTTGCTTTTTGCCTTTTTGCCATTTGAGAGGCTACAGACTAACGTAAGGACACTTTATAGGCTTTATTTTCTCATTTTAATAGCCTGGCTTGTATTGACTCCCCGAAGCACATCATTCGGGGAGCACAGGTTATAAAAGGACGCTTTGATAATAAAAATACAAGGACGGAAGTAATGGCTAAGGCTACGCAAAGGTGGGCCCCATTCCGCCAGGTAAAAATTTCAAATGGGAAATGTGTGCAAATGAGACTGCTGGGAAATCTTCCCGCCTAATTGAACTTGACGTTTCAAATGGATTCGAAATTTTTTCATATTATTACTCCACGGGGGTGAGGGGCTTTTTTTTTATTAGAGTGTGCTCTTTGTTACAACTTCATCAAAAGGCAAAATCCATAATCGCCTTCCGTAGAGGATCTTCCGCTCAAAAGCACCCCCCAATGAGATGCTAATAATCCCCTTATCGCGGGGCTCTCATTGCCAACATAAAGTGGGGAGCAAATGCCCGAAATTATGAGCAGTTTGATTCTCTAACCCCATATTGTATGCCTCGTTAATGCTAATAGCAGAAAATGCCAGCAATTTTCGAATTAATTACTGTCTAATGTAAAAATACACGTAATATGTCTTGTGGTGTAATTGTAAGCCTACTCTGCAGGATGTAAACCGTTCTAAACCCTCAAATTGTGTTATTATTGAAACCACCTCAAGGGTTCTTTGCGCCTCCTGTGACAAGAACGTACGGAACAGCGGAGGCTACGAAGATATGTTCTAAATTAGATTTTGCAGTGAATCCCCATAAATCAGTTTCAAAGGAGTTGAAAAATTAGTTGAGCTTGAAGGAAAATGAGAAGGCGCACGAAAAGTTAATTAGAAAGGCTCCCTCTTGCAGGGTTCGGCGCCCCTAGAGTGTAGGAGAATTTTTCACCGCATTTATGTATGGTTTTTGTGCATTGTATAAATCATCCCCATCCGAAAAGTTGTGACGTGAGGGATTACGTAAATAATTTGCCCGCCAAAAAAAGGGTTTTTCTAAACAAAACTGGAATTAAAATTAGGAAAAAATGAAATACAGAATTGTTGGATGGTAGGAAGGCAAAGCAAATTTATCAAAAATGTCTCAGGAGACAAGAACGTTTTCTCGTTTCTAATCTCCATTTTTTGTGTAAAGGAGAAAAAAATGATTCAAATGAGAGACTTTCATAATGACAAACAGATGGCACTGACTTGAAAAACTCAAGTTTTTAGTCTCATCCAAATTAATGATTGCAAGAAGAGGTAATTTGTATACAAAATCTTATATAGAGAGACAAAAAGGGATAAAGATTGTCCAAAATAAACGAGAGATACTGCCTGTAATTATAAAAATTCCAACACTTTTATTTAGGGGTGCCAACTTCACACCAGCACATCTGAAAAGCTATCGTGAATAAACTGGATCTGAAACTCTAGAATGAAACAAAAAAATATATAGGATATGCAGGTTCATGGAAACTTGTTTGCATGGTAAAAAAAAAGAACAAGAAAGTCCTGAATTTAGAGCTGTATATGAAGCTTATGGCTAACCTAAATCGGCGGCAAGATCTAGAAAGTCCGCATGAAACTCTTCATTCCAGGACAATATCTTTGGAAAAGGAGCAAACAGATGTGGTATCATTACGTGTACTAGACAAAGCAAAAGGGCACTACTCTCTTCGGTTAGAATACCACAACTGTCAACTGTTAACCCTAGAGAAATTTTGATCTCTAAGAAGGAAAATAAAATGGGTCTATAACTAAAGAGTCCGGATCCTATCCAGGAATCATATACAAGGGCCAGATCCTATCCAGGGATCATAATGTGTAAAGCTGCGTCACATTAAGGCATCTGTGTATACATTTTACTGTAGGTTTACCAAATAAGGATTCAAAGACATATTTTTGTTTTAATATTATGAATTCATAATAAAAAGACTATGTGAAATCCCTGGGTCGTTTGAACCTCAAAAAGATAAATATTAAAAATACACTTTTTTGAAAACTTTTAATGTTGAATTTTATAATGAACGAAGTATACTTTGAAAAAGAAATAAAACGAAGATGTTATATTATCTGCATAGGGGTTCATGCAACTTTGATTTCCAATAGTCACCATTCAACATTGGACGATAGCTAGCCTTTATTATGGCATATCTAGTAGCACAACATTTATAGGAGGATAATTCACAAACTGAAATCCATAAGGTTTGCAAGTTAGGCACCGATACGAGTAGTCTTCATTGGCAAAACGCGTGAGCTATGACATTGGAATTATTCACATTCAATGTCTTAAAGTTCTTAAAAGTCGACTTCTCCACTTCATCAATACATTTAAAGAAAGCCCCATTTGCCTATCAGATTTGTAAAACTTCCTCCAAACATGGCTTATCAAAGACTTTTTTCTTTTACTTTTCAAGATAAGGAGAATACACACCCTGTTCAAAGATTGAAAAAACCAAAGACACTTTGTTCTTTAGAAAAATTACGTCCCTCGAGAAAAGCATTCAAAAAAAGCTACACATTCATGATATTCTTCGGATACCCATCAGGACAGTGACCTGCTTGTTTGCTACGACGAACTCTCTAGCATACTTGGAGACACTTCGATGAACACAATTTATTACAAGAAAAAAGATTATGTTATTCTGTCCAGATGAAAGTTGTCTACCAAAGATAAAACTTTTTCCTGGCCCACTATCAGTGGGGGCATCAAATTTATTTCCCACCATTTCCGTATCTGTTGACCGTGTCTCGGATGATGTATTGCCCCAAGGCAATTAACAAGGCAAATTCCGGCAAACATTTACATGAAGACAGCGGATAAAAGTAAAAATCTAGAAAACCGAGAAAAATTGATGCTTAATCAAATTCGATATCTTATCGCTATTTTGCAGTCCATTTACCACGGATACTCCTCCATTTCAACCGCTTCCATCGTAACATGGATATGGATGTCCCTCCCCCAGTAACACTATTGTGGACAAAGTTTAACTTCCAGCAACCCTGTGGGAGTCCTTTGTACCGGCTGGGCAACGCAAGATATTCGCCTCCAGAGCCATTTTTCGAGAAAGTATCATTGCTTTCGTCAGCACATTCAGCATCAAGCATTGATTCCATCTGACGTCTTGATAAGCATGCGGACATCTCGAATATTTCGTTTTGTGGGCGATTTGCTGATATAATGGCGGAGTCACATTTTAGGATCCTAAATGTCTTAGTTTAACTCCTCGCTTGGCATTTTTAAGGGACCATTCAGTGTCCACTTGAATTGCTCAGAATCTCCCCTTAACCTATTGTAGAATTTTTGGGGAGGGATTTTAAATAGATCGCAGTTTTTATGCTATGAGTTTCTTCTTTGACTATTTTCGTTACACATGAAAAACGGTGGGGGGAGAGCGATTTAATGGTCATGTGTATAAAAAGCGAACCTTGCTTTGATCTTTTGGGGGCTTTCAAGGTAGAAAAGTGAATATTTTTGTTTATGCAGGAAACGTACAGCAGCTTAATTTAATGATGTTGAATGACAATGGGGTTTCAAATTATAAAATCGATCCCAGATATTGTCCCTAGGTTTTCCCAAGATTTACAGTACAATCCCTTATAATGCCTTTGTATACCTTTTTATTGTAGGAATTAAATTGAAATTTTAAATTTATAGGAAGGACAGAAAACAATTCATAGCAAAATGGTTCTCATATTTTAGCCTGAGAAAGATTTGTATTGGAGAAATTGCCTCGGTTGATAACTGATAGGAGTGCACCTCCATCTGGAGGCACCACGTAAAACATATTATGAACTTTTGTGAGAATATGTTATTCCATTTGAAAACTTACGAGGGGTGTCTGAAAAGATCTGAGCCTGAGTTACTTGCACACACGTAAAGCGCTCGTCTAAGTGGTCGCTAGCTGGGTAACATCTAATTAGTATATAAGGAAAATTTCATGTCAATAGCTTCATTACACTTTGAGTAATTGATCTGCAAACATCACAATGTCTGAGTCATCATTGCATTATAAAAAATTGGAGAACCGCGCCGTCATAAAATTCCTGGTCAAAAAAGGGAAAACGCCGAAAAAAATTTTTGAAGAAGTGTCCGAAGTTTATGGGGACTCTGGACCATCATATGGGGACAAGAATGAGTTGCCGAAATTTTGCCACTCCTGTGCAAGGACAATTTGCATGAAATTTGTACCCGAATCATCAGTGAATGAAATTTGGATTCGACAATAAGATCCAGGAATAAATGCAGTGAGTAAAAAAAGAAGAAAAGTCGCCGAAGAAATTTAAGGTCGAAAAATCGGCCTCCGATTCCGAAGGGATTTTACTCATCGAATACCTTCCAAAAAAAAAACGACTATGAATGGCGAGTACAGTATTACGCTGCGTTTTTGAAAAAAAGTGCGTCAAATTATTTGGACGTACCTTTTATTTTTTATTATATCATATTTTGGTTTTGTAAGACAATGTGGCAGTTCACACGGCACGGCTTTTGAAGCTAGCTTTGAAGAAAACTGGCTTCGAACAAATCGATCACCCACCATATAGTTCAGACCTAGCTCCCAGCGACTACTTTTTTTTTTAGTTATTGAAAAAAGAACCTACACTGGCGGAAATTTGTGGATGAAGAGGAAATGAAGGCAGCCGTAGACGAGCATTTTAAGGGCAAGGATGCAAACTACTTTTTAAGGTGGGTTACAAGCCATTTATGAAAGATATGAAAAATGTGTTAAGTGGGTGTTAAATGTGTGACTAAGAGTAACCTCAGGGTAGTTATATTAAGCCCATATATTCCATTTTTGGTTTATAACAATGATCTATCCCTTTTTTCTGTTACAGAGTGTAGCCAAAGCTCAGAAGGTACCCTATGATTTTATAACACTGTTTTGGCGGAATGAAAGTGGGAAGGGTATGTAGGGAATTAGGATGTCGAGTGAAGGTATCGGTGTAAATTCAGCTTGAGCAGCTACGATTTGTAGTCCTGGAGGAAAACAGAATATGGCAATCTGTTCCACATTTGTATTGTTCTTGTTCAAGAAGGTGCCTGTCTCTGGTATACAACTAACTTACAAAATAAAGTGGGTATTTCAAGACGCCCATAATAATAATAAAAAAAGGCAAATCACCTTCTTACAGAAATCGAACTAATCGAACTATTTGCTTTTTGAAGACCTCTTATATGTTTCAGCAGGCAGATAAGATATCTATTTTTTCCATCGAAGTGTTATTTACAAGAAAGACCTGACAACCAAATTCATATTACCACAAATCGATAACAAGTCTAATTAAAATGTTTAGATCTTTAAACCCACTTAACTTAAACAGTTAATGCCTTATAAAACCTCCCATGTAATCAAACACCTTCCAAAAATTACAAGACTTTTCCCCGGACAACGAAAAAAAACAGCCCCTTAATTTCAATCTATTGGCGAAAAGTATCAAGAAGGCCCATAATGACATATTAAATGGCCTGAAAATGGTTGGGTAATTAAAATTCACGACAAAAGAGGAACTTTCATGAGTGCCAATTTGCATATTTCAAATGTAATACTTTGTCAGGTCATTACTTCCCGTGAAGATTGTCATATTTCATCACACCCTCAGTGTTTTAGATCCCCGGAGATGAGATGCTAATTCATCATTATTTATAGCAGACACTAATTAATAACGATAAACAATCCCCTTCAAAATGGAAAAGGAATTTCAGGGCCGATACTTGAATAAGCATATTTTAATATATACTGCGGAAATTTTGTCTAATTGCGTTGATAAGTATGTTTAAGTAGTACTTTAGATAGTAGTCGAAAGCGAACTGGTAACAATTAGCTTGACTGGATCCTTGCATTAAGAACTTAATCGATTTAGAGGGAAGTATAAAATTTTAGGATACAGTAACGACAAATAACATGCCATTAATTACAATGTAAAAAAGAAGACAGGCCGTAGATGAGAATCCTAAGGAACATTGAATTTTATTAAAACATTGCAAGGAACTAAGTTTCTGAAATTACTCTGCGATTCTATATTGTAACTTTTAATGATAATAAGGACGAGAATAAAGAAAAGTAATATCTATACAATTGGAAAACCCACAATATAAATAAAAAAGGGCATTTAAGAAAGGAATGGTATTTTTTCGTTCAATGAATCTCTGGATTTTTAGTAACTTTATCAACATTTAATTATTCAGAATTATGTTTACACCCTTTCAAAAAATTCGTGGCCCCACAAAGACAACACAATTTTTTGTTGATGGAAAATACATTTTTTTTTGGCCAAACGAGAACACTTGTCTATTATTTTGCTGTATTCGCTGTTTGTTGTTTTCTTCATTTCGATCTGTTGAGTGAATATTATTCCATGTGGATCCAACAACAAAACAATCGTCATCACCTTTTTTTGCAAGCAAAACCATTTTTTTATTTTTAATCGTAGAAACCGCCTGTATCTCGTTAACCCATCATTCTCGTTACACCCTGTAGTCTATGAAAATTTAAAAAAAACTCCTATATTTTCACACTACGATCATTAATGGTATATCCATCGCTGAATTGATATGTGATAAATAAAGCTGTTTGGTCCACACTTTTTTACATAAAGATTGAATGGGAAAATACACCTGAAGTTCCTACAATCATCTCCGCTGGGATATTTGGAAAATATTTAACTTTAAGTTGGTTTATGCACAATGGAACACAACCTCATTTCTTCCAAGAAGTCTGGGATCATCTGAATCAAAAATATGTGAGACGATGAAAAGGAAGAACTGAACCTTCAGCATTGTCTGCCTATAGTTGCCCTCCGAATTAAATACTCCGAAAAATTATAATTTACTGGATAAAAAGTAAAATAGGGAAAAACTGCTTTTTTTATAGTACTAATCCACTAAAATTTCTTAATTCGTACTTCACTAGCTCACGCAAAAGTACCCAAATATCAGTTCTTTCTGGAAACTATTAAACAAATCCTTTTTGCTCTTGAACTCCTTACTTGAGAGACTTTTAATCGTAAGCTCTCTAATAATCGCCTTCACAAGCGTCTCTCATTCAAAGAAGCCATAAAAGACGTGCAAATAATAAACAAAAACCACATCGTCTCCTGGCACTGAGTTGTAAAACGTTTGGACGGCAATCAGAAACTTACGAAGAAACAGTTGTGTAGAACTAACAACAGCTCCTAGTCCTCCTCCGCACAGAGATAAGATCATTTGTTTATGGACCGAGCAAAGATAGCATTTAAGGCCCGATATAGTCTTAGACTCTGTTTCAGGAAACAAAAGTAATCCCATTTCTCTTAATTAGAATATCACTGAAACTAATGCTAAACTGGCAGTACAGGTCTCTACATCCTGTCGCAATATTCAATTAGAACAGCCTTGATTTGAATATACGCTCCTTAGGTAAACGTGAAGGTGCCTGTGCGATAAAACTGCATCCAAGCATGCAAACACTATCAAAACGCTTGTCATTAGCAAAGATTCGGAGAGGAGATAGTTCGTATCCGTAATCCAGCCCAGTTCCCAGGAGCCAGGAAATGAAAGACTGAACGTGGGTGCATAGTATCCTATCCAGACACATCCTTAACAAAAACAACTCGGCTGAAGAGTTGAGAAAGTGCATATTCCAGGCACCAAATTGGGGCGAGTAATCTGTGCACATTCAAATTATAAACTTTCAAAAACTTGGAGAAGTGCCAACCGAAAACCCAGAAGACAGTCGGTGCGCTCTATTCATGGACCGAGACATCTGCAGTAAATTCACAACATATAAGTAAAGTCCTTTTTTGTAAAGTTTCAAAGGACTCTCTTTTCCGCGTCACCACAGCCAGCTAAGCTCGTGGATTTTAAGTACGCCCCATTTATAATATGCAGGGTTCTCTCGTAGTCCTAGTAAATTCCGAATACCCTGATATATGGAGGTGAGCTTCAGCCGAGCTAAACATCACGTTAAGGCTGGATTTTTTATGATAATTTCTTTTTCGAACTGAATGTGAAAAGTAAACTTTTTCTCTTGTACTTTTTGCTTTATGGGAAAATGGGTCTGTCGTGGAACGTTTCTTTTTTCTCCAGACCTACATAGCCAGTGATCCCTCATCCACAAATTCAAGAAGTTTCTGTTTCGAATTGCGTTGATGTTCTTGGCAAGGGTGCGAACATCAAGAGTGGAAAAAAAACGAAAGAGCTACAACCCTGAAACATTGTGTTTACCCACCAAGAAATATTATGGCCAGTATCTAAATTTCTCTGCTTTGTTTTCGTATTTTTCCTTTCTGAGAATTATACGACCGTGGCAATCCCCCACATTCAATCCCCTCTACAAAAATCCAAATCCAGAGAAACATTTAATAATTGCAACTGTCACAAAATTAAAGAAACGAACAGTTTATGAAGTGCAACTTCCCTCTATAAATCTCAACCGTTACACTGCACTGGGTCAACCCTTCCAGCAAGGAGGGATAGCCAGCACACTCCGCTCAAGGTGTTATAATGCGAAAAGTTTTGTTTCGCATTTCAAACCTGGGGACAGTAACTCAACGTCACAACAGCGAGCTATCTGTCTAAGGCCGCTTAGTCTTCCCGGCAACACCTGAGACTAATTACTCCTCATGAGGTCGGAACAGGAACACTTCCGAGTAAACTTGAGTCGATCCACACTTAACTACAGCACCAGACATGCATTGTTCCCAGAATAGCTGCAGAGTTGCATTTATTCGGCACGTAAATGACAAGGAGTTACTTTGGCTAATTTGAAATTATTCTTCTGTGCTTTGAGTGTAACCAGGCGAGACGGGTTGCGGGTCTCATGAAAAGCATTGTGCAAAACGGAAATTTGTACCCAGGTAATTAGGAGAATGTCGTCAAAGGATTGCAACGATAGTGCTGAAATCCTAGACTTAATACTGTGTTTATTTATACAGGTGGGAAAACATTCCGGAGGAAGTGACAATGTCCTGCAGTTTGCGTGTTCTTTTTCATTATTTTTTATTTTTTGCTTTTGTACAGTACTAGGCAAGAAAACACATCACCTGGTTTTTATGGGGATAACTTGAATTGTTCTCTAGAAATCTAATATGAACTGCAGTAGTAGTTCATTATTTTAGACTTCTGGCAAATGTTCCATGCATACACCAAGCGATATGAATGAGCACCGCTTTTACGGAATGTCGGCTTACGTAGAGTGGTAGGTTAGTTGAACGCCAACATAATCTCTCTGTATATTTCAGCATTGTGGTGATATTTAAAATTAAGTTGCTATCATATAGTTTCCAAAGCTCCATAATATTAGAAAATCCATCATTTTGGTGATAAGTCCTTATGGGAATTTATGAACAGCTAGAACTGGAGGTATTGATAAAATCAGAAGAAGTATCATAATCATTATTAGGGTATAAAATGCCTTCATTGCACTTAAAGACGAGCATTAGTCCTAAAATAGGTCCTTATGGCATACCAAAAAACTAACTGCTCAACTTCGAATGATATATCAGGATCATCAGAACATCTTAGAGAAATTCGTTGTTGAACAAAGATATTGACAAGGTGGGAGGAGCATGCCTTCAGGTAAATTAAGAGGAATTTGGGCCCACAAAGAAAATGATCAACCACTGTGGGGTGCAACTCTAGTCATTTCACACCCTCAGGATTCAATAAGAATTCCGAGAAAACTAAATATCAGAACAACATGGATTAAAAGGGCTTTTTTAAGGTATTGCCTAAGTTCAGGGGACAACCCTATGATGCAACAGCATTAGAATTGCATCAACCACTGGTACCCAGATATATCGCCGCGCTCTGTACAGAATTTAAACCCACGCCAACAGAAGAGAAAATCTGCAGATGTGCACCTCAGCGCGCTCGGCCACAGGCGTGGGATTTCTTTAAAAACTTCTATGAACTGTGTGACTAATTAATTTTTTACGAAAATGAGTGGTGGTTTTTTTTCCTTGGAATGAGCGTGTAAAGCCAAAAGAAGAGTAAAATCTAACTATTCCGACATAACCAGGATTCTAATAAAGTTACAGCTTAAAATCTTTCCAAGCTCTTGCGGGGTTTTGGGAAATATCCAACATTAAGGAGTCGAATATAGTTTAGTTTCGAAATGTCGGTGGTAGCCAATATATTTTATTGACCTGAGTGGACGGTGAACATTGTATGGTGCCCCTTGACATATATTTTATTTACAAAGTGGTAATATGAAGTCGAAGCATACTAGCAAATCAAAGAAAAACAGAAAGGCTTCTATAGAGATATATTGCCTTCAATTTTACTCCCCCCTACGTACTTATCAAGCAGCTAGACATCTTGTCTTCCATTCAATCCGCATCCTATAAATTTTCCAACAATATCGAATTCAGTAGAAAAGAAAATTTAGATAAAGCTGTTCGTTTTGTGGGCTTCTCCATCTCACCAAAAAATTAGAAACGCATTCATACCGAATCGTATATCATCGCTGAGTAAATCCAAAAACCGCCTACACTTTTGCATGCAAATGACTACTGAAACATACTTCTACCCGCAAACGTTACTCATCCTTTGGAGGTTTAGGCATTCTTACAATGCCGCAAAGCCAACGAGCCGTGCACCATAATTTATTCACACTCAATGTTCGTTGGTAGTATACCACAGCACCATGTGTATATCTTTCAGGCATAGATGGTATTCGGCTCTCTAACCCCTTGAAACCCTCAGAACCGATGAGGCATTAATTTCCTGAGAGTGTTTTGCAGTCGACACAAATTTTCACTGAAAATTGAAAATTCAATTCTCATCCTTTTCTAGGAGAGTCTACTTTACTCCGTTGTGGTTAGTTGGCATGTGGTTTTCGTTCGACCGACGATTCAGACTCGTAAATTCGTTGAAAGCCGACGTGTGGCAGGAGCACAAAAATTTCACCTCTCCGTATCTTGGATATGATTAGGGCAATTTACGGTTCGGTTATATTTCGAGCGTTCCACCCAAAAAACGCCTCTAAAAAGCGCCGAAAAGCCTATATGTCTAATTCAATCAGGCATTCAAGATGGGGTCGTAAGTAAAATGGAATTTCAAGGCTAAAATTTGAATTCTTTTACTGCAGCAGGCGGGCATCCAACCTTGAGAACTTTAACAGCCACAACCAAAGCAATCTTATAAATAATTCAAGCTGCCATGAGGGCTCTTTAAGACGTACAGCAACAGCTACATACACAAGACCTTTAGTGCTTTATTGCATTTACATTAAGGTTGCAAATAACCCGCAACAATGGAAGTGAAAATACCCAAATGAGACCAGTTTGTCTTCTTCTTCCGCTCCTTTCGCTGCCGTTGTAAATTCAATAACGTCCACAGAGGACGGATGCCATCCTGTAGTTAAATGAATCTCAGAGATGCTTTGATCAACACAACAAAGGGCAAGAACTCAAATGAAAGCTCCCAAGTTCAGAGACCTCTTAACGAAAGGACTTTTATTTTGTTTTCTGAGTGCAATACAAGGAGGTAATGTGCCAAGGGATGCAGAAACACATGAAAATTTTTGATATACTAACTTTTGCCTCCGGGCGAATATACAGAGTCCTTCATGTGTGCTGGATTTTCTGCAAATTTTCCCTTCAGATTTTTTAATGCTATCCCACACCAACAACGTCTGTTTACCGTTATTAAATTAGCTCCATCATATGTGAGCGTAATTGAACAATTTAAGCGTTGAAGAGTTTTTTCCGAGATACAGAACACCCGAGTATCCAGTTCCTTTTACAACATTTGCAATTTGTAGAGAATGCTGTGAATCCCTGTGAATCCCTTGAGAAGAGTTTGCTAAAGTAAATAAATGTGGATTTTGAAGTGCGATTTTATTTTATTTGTCCATTTAGTCCTCCTACGAAATAAATCAAATTTCCGTATCCTCCCTTTTCTATTTACGAATTCAAGTCCCTGGAAAATAGAAAATTTCCATTTTGGGATAATGGGAGGACATTAGATCTTGTCATATAATCTCCACATCACTCGATATTGGAGGCCCGCTTTTAGGTCATTTCATGAATAGTTAAGCCTGCGACATTATGTTATTAATGTCCTTGCTCAAATCGCTACAATTAGTTCAGATCTTTTATGATATCCTGCAGGTGAGAAAGTTGTCATTTGTTGCGTGCACTTCATAGTCCACCATGTCATCCTCAATATTAAATCAGTGCGATGCAAATATTACTACGGCGGAAAAAAGTGATCCGAACCTCAAACATGAATTGAATTCGCATTTCACATGTTAAAATGTTAAAAGTTAAAAGGGTTCACGATTTAGCAAGTACAATTTTAGTTGAATCGGCTACCACCAAAATGAGGCAAATAACAGAGGATGCGTTCATGGTATTAATTAATATTAAAGATATAGTTTTTAAGTTTTACTTGACGCTATTAAATTACTTGATCCGGCTCGAAGGACCAGTTTGTATTTTCACTTCTAAGAATTTTCTGTTTTATGTTTTCTTCCTATATGTTCGCTTTCCACGAGCAAAACATTATATGGTCTAAGTCAATTCTCTTGTGCACGAATACCAGTAATTATCTATTTTTTAATTCAACTACATATTGTGCTGTTCTTATCATCATCATTGACCTATTCTGTGAAACCAATGACATACCTTTAAAATGTCTGAAGTTCTGCAATGTAAATTGAAAAATAGGATCAATACAAACCCCCAATGCAGGGCCCAAGTTCCACCTTAAGTTAGAGTGAAGTAGTTAGAAATTTGTAGGCAGAGTCTCTTTTCCGTGTTAAAATAATTAAAATACATATGAGAGGTCTTTGCAACACTCCTATCGAATCGTCAACAAAGCAACATAGAAACATTCGACGAAATCACTTGTTCTTTTTGCGTCAAAATTACTGACCCTGCAAAAACCTTGGATCCCAACACCAATCTAATATTCTACTTTATTTAAGACTAATAAAGAAGTTCAAATTAGATGGGGAGAGTAGAATACACTGGCAGATTACGTAAAATTTTGCCTTCCTCCCCAGACACACAACCATAAGTCATATGAGTTCTTGGTCTAATTATCTAAATCACTTCAAGTACAGGAAATTGAGCTGAAGCTGAAGCAATCACGTAACAACAACCCATATCGGGTTGACCCGACAGCTTCAGTTTAACATCATCTTTCATTTTAGGTACTTAATGGAGTTTAAGGCAGGACTACAACCATATCCCATTAATTTTTGTCTCAGTTGAATCAAAATATGTGGTCTGATGAAGCTTCAGTTCGAAATCCATTCATTTATTTCCTTCATTGTAGGTCTTCATGCACAATTACAACATCCCCACCTCATTGCCGTTGAGTTCAACGACTCGATTTTGTATAGTACTCCAATCAAAATTTAATTCATTAAAAATTCCTCGGAAGGAAACTCTTGTAATTTGTCAAAGTCTTAACACTACTGTCCTTCAGAGCGGAACTGAGGAGTTCAATGTCTCTCCACTTTGGATAATATTTCACTGTCGTTTAATTGCACTGTCATATAAACGCTTCGTGTTTTGTTACCTGGCGTCATGGGGGCGTTAAGTGAATACTTTCAGCCGATTGCACCAATATCGGTTAGTCCTGATTGCGATAGATACTCTGACTGGAGGACTCCTAGCTCCTAGCTCCTGGTGACGGTTTTCCGTCATGATTTATTCCGCTTGAGTCGCTTATTTTAGAATGTTGCTCTGGTTGCGTTCGGATCGTCGTCCCCTCATGGAAATTCCTTTTTAGATGTGGGATGGATCTGGGGAGCCGGGACGCTTATTCCACACTAATAAATTACTCAGGAGGTGATTTTTTTTTGGAGCTATTGGCCGGGGAGATAAACGTGAATTTCGAGGATTCTTGCACGACTGCGGTCGGTTTCGGTGGTCGTATGGAGTGGGGTAATTTATTGGCGGTCTGGGTCAAGGAAACAATTAAAGTACTAAATTCAAGGCAATCAATTACTTTGATTCCTTTTTTCTGTGACCTTTTGATAAGTACACACAGTCAGTCGTGATCTGGATGCAGACTCTAGAGATTTTAGCTTCTGGAGGTGATGTAATTTCACTTTTAATTAGTCCACTCTCTTGTGGCGTGCTCGTTCACTGGTGGAACGGTTTCGGATCTGGGAGGAAGACTTGAGCTTGGTACTCGGTGTGCTGGAAAATCGTTGAGGAGACAGTTTTTCCTTTGTAGTGTAGCGTACGTTATCTGAGGGCTGATTTATTGTGGCATTTTATTTAAGCTGAAAGCCACAAAGCCTTTTTTCTTGTCATGGATAAAAATGAATTCAGACGGAGTTTTTAGTCACCCTAAAGTTATTGTCCTGATAAGCATTGGACAAGGGCACGAATTATAACCCATGAAGCATCCCTGGATAACTTAACCCTGCACGACAAAAAGTTTACGGTGGTAAGTTATGAGCTATATTTCTTCAGCTTGTGTAGGTATTTTTCTCTATGGCTTTGTATAGAAAATTGATTAAATTTTTCATATGGAACGTTTTATGGCCAGACGTGCATTCTATTCAGAACAGCGAGCGTTAATGTAAAAGTATGTAATTATGCAAACAATGTAGAATTCAGTGAAGTATGCAGCATATACATTGTTTAAGGAATAAAGCATGAACAAGTGTGGGAGATTTAAAACCCTAACACGGTAGAAGGACTTCTGTAGTGCACAAAGTAGTATGGGGCTGCCGCCGCAGAAACTAACATCCTATGACTATAGAGGAATTTATAGAGAAATTGATAATTTAAGAGGAAATTAAAAAGTCTTACATTTGTGGAAAATATGATAGAGATCGACTCTTCTTTTGCTCATAATTTGCTTGTTATGTGTGACAGGAAATCAGAGCCTGTACAATTTTGTCACAAATAAAAGAATAAAAATGCTACCCTCCCACTTGCATGGGATTTTCCCGGCTAGTTGAGTCTAGAGCATGAGATTCGCTAGGACCTCTACTCAATAGAGCCTGGTCCTACCAACATTTCAGCTGTTGACCCATAACCACTCTCATCCTCTTCGGTTTAATCCTCAGCAAAATTTACATTCAGTTCTGGTGGTTTCATGTAAATTTGTTATTTCAAAATATTTTGCGTCAGTAAAAATATTATAAAATTAGAGAATTATCAAATTGTTGTTGGTGGTTTATCGAAAAATTTAATTACGACGGAACTGCTTTTAGTTTGATAAAAAAATTAAAGCTTTTAAAAACTACAACGCATTTGCAATTATTCCGTGGATTAAATCAATTTCGTTTTTGAACAATGGGAGTTCTTCTTTTCATTTTTTTCCTGCTGTTCGAAAATGTGGATTTTATACGTAATTTGATGGTGTCTTTAATATTTAATTTTCTAAACAAATTAACGATGTAAATTATTCTGTAGAATCAATCGATTGCAATATATCTCCAAAAAACACAGATATGCGATTAAGACAGCAACTTTTTTGCTCCTATGACAAGGATATTCGGCCCGTATCAGATGATAAGCAGGCAGTGATCGTTAACGTGAACTGGTTCCTAAGAGATTTTGGTTATGTAAGTTCCAATTTTTTCTCTGCTATTTTCATATATAACGTATTTTGAAGATTGAGCTCCAGAGAACGCGCTTCAGTGTTTATTATTTCTTATCTCTCACTATTTTACAACTTTCTCAAAGTGTTTGACTAATTTCCAGATGCCATATCTGATATCACTCAATTCTGGCTCCAATTATTATCAAATTTTATAATATCTGTCCACTAGAGACACAAGCCAACGAAGAGGTCATTCACCAATTGTAGTCAAAGTATTTGAATCCTATATAAGCAACCAACAAACAAGAAAATGGTACGACAGAACCATTGCGAAGAATGCAAAGTATTCCTCTTGTTTAGAAATAGTAAATATAATCAAAAATGAACGAGAATTACAATTCGCGATTATCTCAAATATTTCTGCTGACGTATCAACAGACACCTACAAAAGTATCAAATAACAGGGGCGTTTTAGGTAGAATTCAATCTCTATGATTCGAATAATGCTGTTGCAGTTCTATAGCGTCCGTTTTCTGGTCAAGATATAGTTCGTAGTTTTAAAGCAAAATGAAGATTCTATTGGTCGTGTCAATTTTTTTGATGATATTTGTGCACTGTACTGGTAAATTGTGTATAATAATTCACGTAAATTAAATATCGACTTGAAAATTTGATCTTTAGAATCAATCGAGTGTGATATGACTCCCAAGAACACTGATATGAGGTTAAGACAGAAACTTTTCTGTTCCTATGATAAGGACATCAGGCCAATAACAGATGCCAAAAATGCAACTACTGTCCGTCTTAGCTGGCATCTTATGTCATTTGATTATGTAAGTGTGAATAATTTTTTTTAAAGTATAAAACTATTTGTGAAAATTCGGACTAAATAAGCCGGAAAAATATCAAAAGGAAAATATTGTAGGAAGTGCTCTTTTCTCCGTAAATTGTATAATTTATTTCATGACTAATATCACTTTTTACAAGAGGAGAAAAAATATAAAATAACACAACAAAATATTATATTTCTTGATTTAGAAGTTTAATACTCTGAGCCCAGAAAAGTTCGGGCAGTCATCTAGTTCTAGATGACAGATCATGATATGCTCTTGATCAGTTTAAGTATACGAATTCAGAATGAAAGTAAAGTGGTAAAGATGTGTCCTTTTTCCACTGGTAATTACCTCGAAACTCGGTGGAGCACGGCTCATGATACCTAGATTCAAATCTCACTAGCATCGATTTTTCTGCTGACTATAGACGTAATTCTTAATCCTATACACAGATGGATCAAAAACAAAAGATGGTGTTGGGGCTGGTTTCCACTGTGAGGATCTGGGAGTACATTCGGCATTGTGCCTTGAGAAGCACACCACGGTCGGAGATCGAAGATCAAGGCAATCCTGGAGGCGGGTAGATGTCTTCAGAACCTGCATCCACAGGGATTGAGGATTGCAATCTACACCGACAGCCAGGCGGCTATCAAGGCCCTTGATAGCCGCCCTTGCAACCCTTCGTAACCTCAAAATTGCTTAGGGACTGTAAGCATGTGCTTAATGCAAGTCAAGAAAAAAAAAATTACTCATTCTGTGGATGCCAGGCCACACGGGCACGGAGAGAGGCAGCTTCCAACATCGTCCATTTTGGTACGTGACACAGATGGCGGGAACGACAAGTGAATTGTGGCCTGTGGGGCCAACCAAACGCCAGCTCTACTGCAAAACTATTAGAGCTAAACAAGCAACCTTTAGGAATGCTGATATCTATCCTCACGGGGCACAGCTCTTTGAAAGCACATCAACACAAGATGGGCCGCACTAATGACGCCGACTGTAGGGGATGCGAAGAGGAGATGGAAACGGTGACGCACTTTTTGTGTCATTGTCCTTCACTCTCAACGAAAAGACGCAAATACGTGGGACTCCACTTCTTTGATGAACTGCATGAGGTGGGCGAAAGGGGGTGGGAACGTATCCTGGACTTCGTCAAGTAAACTGGTTGACAGCATCTGCTCCCACAGATTTTGCAATATAGTTGGATGAACAATGGGCCTAGTAATGGCCTAAGTTCAGGGGACTGTTTCTATATGGTCCACACAACTTTATAAAAAAAATGATTTATTATGAAACTATGGAACGATGCGTTATTGACTTTCTGTTTATCACATTGACTTTATCACGACCCTATTCTCATACTGTTCTGAAATGTTGGGAGGGAGACAAAGTCAAATGGGTACCAACTGAAATTTTCGATCCTTACTTAATCTGGACAACACCTACAGAAACCTTCCTCACTTGGGTTTGGAAGCGTCACCATTAAAGTAGAAAAAGATTTTTTTTCCTTTTCGCTTTAGGAAGCGATGCATAGTAGCCTCTACAAAATGGCAACGCATTATCTAATTATGATTCATAGGAGCGATAACGCTTAAGTCGTTTATGGGTAGACTTTCAGAGTTAATCTACAAGCCTAGTGAATGTTTTGGCCCTCTTTGAACAACCATTTAAGGTAACTCCCAGCCACATATTCATATATTTCCCTGATTATGGCTTTCTTCTTGTCTGCCTGGTTATTCTGTATTCTCGTCAGGTATAGGAGGTTCGCGACGAAAAGGAGTATTCAATAATTCTCCTCCACACGTACAAACTGAGTCTGTGAGGTGGCGAAGTGACCTGGAAAAATTGTATTATATTTCACAATGTTTCATATTCGGGTGGAGGTAACCCCTTAGCAGATTTACCATAATTGATACACAGAAAAATTCAGTGTGTCTGCCTCCTAAATTTGTGATAGAAGAATAACTGAATCACTGTGTGTTATGGGCATTGTAACCACTGAAAAAATCATTTCAGAAGAGAAAATATTGTGGTAGATTATGGAAATTAATACTAATCCAGGTATGACTAAATTACGAATTGTTATGAGAATATTCCTATAGAACAGAAAATGGCACAGCATCGCAAAAGTAGATTTCAATCCTCTTTCGGAGGGAGAAGACTCTTACGAACCCGGTAATGATTAATATCAACACTACAAACAATCTTCACTTAGTGTATTACAAAAGCAGCCATTTTATGTAAGTGGAAATATATAGAAAGGAAATTACTATGCAAAAATCTAATGAAAATTTTTGCATTAATGCCACGAGACGCATCCAAACAACAAAATACAAGCAGCAACGTCTAAGTCTAAGTGCATATTTTATAGGATTAACAGCAAGAATTTATTTAAAATAAATTATCTATCTTATGAATATTAAATAATACAAAATAAAATTTCCAAATTTCTTCCTTCAGAGTGATTATTCTGGAACGATTACTATTGAATCATGGATTAATATGGTAATGACAATAAAATAGAGGTTAAATTCACATTAATACCTTAATAACTTACAATACGTGTATAGGTGTGGAAAGATGAACATCTGACCTGGAATAAAGATGAATTCGATGGAATTTCTGGTATAGTTATTCACAGCGATGATATATGGAAACCAGACTTGACTACATATCACTCGTAAGTTTTCAATGAATACTCTTTACTAATTAATATCTAACATACTATAATATAAGGCATCTATGCTATATATCAACGTTGCGAGTAACTCAAATTTTGAATCGGCTCAATGATTGACTCAAATTAAGAGTGAACTCTAATTCTGATTTCACTCAGATGTGAGTTCGCTTAAGATTTGAATCCACATGAAATTGGAGTCTAATCAATATTTAAGTTTGATCAAAATTTAAGTCCAAACAGAATTTTAACTCAAGTTTTGAATACACTCATACTATTTGCGCTCAATCTCAGAGTTCAATTTGTTTTTTTTTTTTTTTTTGTAATTTTAATCGATCTTAAAATTTATTGCACTAAAATTCTCAATAAAGATCTTAAAACTTATGGCGAATTTATTAAACTCATTATTCACTTTTTTTAATCGTATCTTCAAAAACATATAAAACTTAAAAAATACATGAAAAGATATAAGCAAACTTCAACCTACACACACAGTATCAAAACTGAGTGAACTTTGTCTACTCTTGATTGTTCTCAAAATTAATAAAATCCAAATGTTGATCGGTCTCAAAATTCGAGCGATATTAAATTCAAGTGGAGTCAAACAATTGCAGTATTATGAGTGCTACTTCAGTTTGAGTCGATCCATAAATAGATTTTTACTTTTGAGTTGAATAGTACTCAATTCTAAAAACCCATTGTTATTTGTTTAGTTAGTATTTATAACTAGTTTTTATTTAGTATTTATAACTATAACTAGCTTAAAGTGCATCACAATACAAAAAAAACATCTTTCTAGTGAAGACAATTT
>QYTT01078755.1:0-15024 GCA_006980735.1 Dasypogon diadema | reverse complement strand
TTTTTCATTTAGCTTATAATTTGTAATAGAAATTTTTTTATAGTATATAAGTACTTGTAATATTCTCAATAAATTTAGTTCTGACTCGACCCAAAATTCGAGAAACGAAAAGTTACGTTTTGTATGACTTAGTAGTTTCTAAAGTTGTATTACCTTTTAATATTTTTCAAATACAAATCTAAAATTAAATATGACTAGGAGACCGCTGTGCAATTGCATAAACTGAAGGTGTATGTGTGACATAACGTTTTTATATGTTTCCTCAATTTGCACCTTAAATTTCAAAGCGCGTTTTTTTCAGAGGTATCTCCTGTAGGCCTAATCCTCCCATGCAAGGAAGCAATAAAAAGACACTTGCAAAAAATTTTACCATGCAGAATAATGAAATGAAAAAAGTTCCAATAAATCCATGTATTGCATACTTATCGGTGGCAAACACCGAACTTAACACCAAAGTTACCCAGGAACACAACCCCAAAGTAATGAGCACAGCCCCGAACTGATGCAGATCAGTGTTGCCATTATAAAATTTCAGGAAAAGCTCGATTAAACTCCATATAAAAAAGTGGCTGAAATACGGAACCGGGAGCTTTCTTTGTATAATTAATATATAGATTATATTGAGTTTCAATATTTATGCGGATTGCTATTATTAGGACAAATGGGTTTTAAGGAGAATTAAGGCTCCGTATTTTAATGCTTTCATATTAATACTACAAAATACAAATAAAATTTTATGGGTTGACAGCTTGGGTTCAATTTTTACAGGTAGACGTTTTAAAACTCACTCATCATTGGTATTAAAGTTTAAGGCTAGAAGTATTTCATTTTAATATATGCCAAGAATTAGCTTTTAATATTTTTCTGGTGTAGTCATATATAAAAACCCAAAAATATTAAAATTTACGCCAAAATTTATAACCGTGTAATAACAGTAATGAAAGTAAGACAATTTCAGGTCGACAATATTATAGGTAATTATTCATTTGAAGCAGCCAATCCAACGAATATTTTAAAAGAAAACTTTAAAACGCGGACCGAAACGGCCATAAACGTACCCTCAGTAAATTTTACCATTTTTCCTAACTCCTTGTCTGCTAGCTCCTTAAGTTAGCCTTAAGTGCACTTATCCATGTACTCAATGAAGTTACTCTTTTTACCGGGGCTTTTAAAATGAAACGGTTTTCTCAAGGCAGTCCATCAAACCAGAACATCTTGCGCAAGTACAGCTCTAAAGATAGCAGCATACAATCAGTACAGGATAGGGGGGATAGTATCCCATTTTTTACACCAAAATTTTTTTAACGCGCTTTACTATGTTTTTCTTCCAGCTTAAATTTGGAATTTTAATGAATTACTATTTAATATGTTATTCATTCACTGTTTTACTAAAGAAAGTGCAAAAGCTAAAGTAAGGTTCAAAAGAAGTGTTCAGTTTTCCCTGCTATTCCATTTTGTGTCTTTGTTCTGATAAGCATCTTTCGCTCAGAATTAACAAATACAAATGAACAAGAAAACACAAATTTCTGTGGTACAATACCCCCTGCATTACCCAGTCATTAACAGTATCTGTTACCTTACCTTTTACATTAATATGTCATTGATGCAAACTTCTATTATTTTTCGATGAAGTTATTCAATACTGCATCCTGACACCGATCCTACTTACTCTTACTACTAATAAAACTTAAAATATTTCCTATAGTGTAATATCTCCAGGAATTTAAAATGAAATTTAATGTAATAACAACAACGTTTCATAAATAATATATGAATAAAATATATGTCAATATATGCAGATTATATTTATTAGCTAATGTTCCACTAATGCCTTTACGCCTGCCACGCATACAAACTTAGTTTTGTTACACTTTCCTACCAATCGCAACCTTACTTAAGTTCGGTCTGATTTAATCTGCTTTCGTGAGCTTAATATGTCACTCTTAATGGCATTCTCTCTACCATTAAGAAGATTTTACTACACTTTTTTACACTACAAATATCTAAATAATAAGAGCGTTATATCTTATGCGGAAATGTTTCGCATCAAAGGCCCGTCATGTGTTTACGATGGGATTCGTTTTTCGCCATCTATCGAGGTTAACTTACTTCTCTTTCAATACAGTAAGTTTGGTTCCGGTTATTTAATAATACTAGAAGACCGCTGTGCTATTGCACAAATTGAAGGTATATGAGTGACATAACGTTTTTATATGTTCCCTCAATTTGCATCTTAAATTTCAAAGCGGGTTTTTTCAGAGGTGTCACCTGTAGGCCTAATCCTCACATGCAAGGAAGCAGCAAAATATTTTACCATGCAGAATAATGAAATGAAAAAAAGTTCCAATAAATCCATGTATTGCATACTTATCGGTGGCAAACACCGAACTTAACACCAAAGTTACCCAGGAACGCAACCCCAAACTAATGAACACAATCCCGAATGATGCGGATCAGGATTGCCATTATAAAATCTCAAGAAAAGCTCGATGAAACTCTATATAAAAAAAGTGGCTGAAATACGGAACCGGGAGCTTTCTTTGTATAATTAATATATAGATAAAAAGAATAAAAGACAATAGTTAAAATTAGTTAAGTATTTTTAAAAATACAAGAGGAACTGTTATTCCGTTTTTCATATTAAAGTTTTTTTTCTGTTCTCGATAGAGGTACCCTAGTTTTACATGAATTTTGTGTAAGTCACATAGAATATATTTTGTATATTTTAATCTATTAAAAGCTTATATTTTTTATAACCAAAACTTTAAGACATTTAGATTTTGGATTTAGATTGACGATGCGCTTAATGCGAAGTAATTTGATGTTACGATTAACTCTCTGCCAAAAATACATTTGATATTGTACAACAACACCGAAGGGTCCTTCTTGCCAAGGTACGCATAGGGGTCGCAAATAAAAATTTGATTTTTGTAGAGGACGTTGACAAAAATTCATTTTTAACATTTTAAAACTTTTTCAGAAATACCTATATGAATACAGTTTCTCTCCCTTAAGCCCAGTATGCAGTTCGAGCGAAAATTTCGGTATCCTCTTGGGGATATAAGTCGTCATGGAAAAAAATAATGTAGAGTTAAGAGTGGAGACTGGAGAGAAATTCAATGACAGCCCGTCACAAATCAAATCAATATTCGTAAAAAATCTGCCACGTCGGCCTTTCCGCAAAATATATTTAAATAAAATTATTTTATATATTAAAATTTATTATTTTATTTATTAAATTTCACTTCCGTCAAAATTTCGGTGCGAAATAAATGCCCGGACATATAAATCGTTGAGTAAAAAGTCTCCACAGCACATCAAAGCGCCATCTTCAACCTAGAGTGCTAATTAAAATATTTTCGCGTGAGCAGCGTACCACTTTGCGAAATCGGAACCGAAAATTTCGGTGTTACTTTTCGGTTTGATTTTTTTACATATGTTTGGTGTAGGAAACGAACTGCATACTGGGCTTTAAAATGAATTTTTCCAAATATTTGAGAAATTTTTATCCTAGGTTTCATAAAACTTTAAAATATGTAATTTAAAAGCAAGGTAGTTTTATTTTAAATGTCGCAATCCATCTCTAAAACCTAAATACAAAATCTCTTTAATCCACAAAATCTGAAGAATGCAGGCGGTAAGATTTTACCCCGCATCCATTAGATTTAATTGGGATATGTCCACCATAGCAGAGAAGGAATCATTTACCTAAAACACGTCGGAGTTAGACTGTCTTTATGTGCATTTTTTTTCTTTGAATCCTTTTTTTTTATTATATACCTGCATCATAGCCGGAGGACAAAAAACCTTTGAACAAAGCCAGACATTGGTGCAGTGTGCACAGGTAGAAAATATTCTTAGCTTTTAGAAGCCTCCTCTTAGAAATCAGGAAAGACCGTCCAACCTTTCTGCTATTTGCCGACGATGAATTAAAAAAGTAAATTTGCAATTTTTTTCATCTGGATGAGATGATAACACCTGCAGGAAATATGTCAAGAGCGACAATTAAATAAACAACTATTATGTAGGTGTGCACAGGTATACTGGTATAATGGAGTTACATTTAAAAAATATAGCTATCGCCTAGACGAGCAATTTTTATTTATGAATTCCTGCAAAACGAGGTCTTGTTTTCGTAAAACTTATCAGATTTTTTATGACGCTGTTTCGAGTAAACAAAATGCAAAATAGATTTAAAGAGGATCTGTCGAAGTTTCGTAGAATTTAAAATGATGAGGATATTTTTAAATTTTCATCTGGAATGGAATGAAATATTTTCTTGTTTTAGGATAAAATTCGATGATTGATTATGGTGCAGAATGTGATTGAATAGTCAATTCTATACTACTTTTTTCATAAAAAGCCGGGTTTTTTCATGCTTCAATCTTCTGTTTAAAAAAGCATGGTGTCATGGTTTTTTACGTCTTTTTATGGCTTTTTATCCTTCAATAGTTGAAATAATAAGGAATTTATTTGTGTATGCGGCTAATTACACCACTAGCTTTCCTTTCTATCATATATGTGTCTTTACAAATACTATGTTCAAAAATAGCTAACGCCTTCCTTACATTTTATTTCTTGCTACTTAACTACCTTCGACTAATTCGTTTCTTTATTCCAAAAAATTCTCAGGACAAAGGAACGCGCAGCAAATAGAACTTCTATTAAGCCAGCCACGCAATATTCGGAATTTTCTATTTTACTTGCAAATTAATTGTGGGTTTTACGATTTTCCTTCCACATAATTTTAAAAGGGAACGACGATTAAATTATATCTTGTCTTTTATTTCCTGTCAACATTATAAAAATTACAAAATCTCTAATTTTAAATTATTAAAGCAACAAAATTTTGAAAGCACGATAAAAGCCTGCTTTTTATGAAGAAAGCTGTAAAAGACCATAAAAGGCGTAAAAAGCAGAGGAAAGTAAAGCCGTATTTTGCACTTTTACATCTCTAGGCTGAAGGGTTGTTCAAAAGCGCAGTTTAAGGGTAGAAGTGGTGATATCTCGGGAACTAGAGAAGTTTTCGATACGTGTGTGGTTTCAAAAGAAAGAAGCAGATGACCTCTACATGATACCGTATTTTTTTTATATGTAGATTGTTTTCCTTTCCATTGCAAGTAGTTCAACTGGGATCACTTCCGCAATAACAAGGACTGCCGGTTCCGATACTGTGCGGTCTATACAGGACTCTCTGAGAACACTCTTCACGGATGCTAGGTGCTTCCAATGCAATTCCAGTTTCATTTGGGCTCCCCATATTTCAGCACCTTACAACGGTATAAACTATGTCGTGTTCATCAACAGACGTTGCTTACTCAACTTCGGGCCGCTAGTAATAGCCGTAATTCTGCTGAGGTATACCACCTTCGATTGTGCCCTGTCGGCCGCAAACCGGATCTTTTCCCGTGAATTAGGAATCAACCTTTACCCCCAGGTACCTAACTGCAGGTTTCGTTAGCCCTCGCTCCCCGCCCACCCCTATGGGCAGAATAACTCTAATCCTCCTCTGCGTGAGATTAATTGTCTTTGACTTGGCTACGGCTAGGGATAGTCCGTGATAAGCCATGCACACATTCACACTCCTCATCATCTGGTTCAGCTCCGCCTCAATAGTGTGAGCCACTACTATCAGCACGGTGGTCGGGTCCCAGTATGGACCCTTGTTCCGCCTCTGCAGTGATAGTTCTTTCGCGCCGCTCTTCGATGGTGTCGTAAACCACGGAACGGTCATTCACGGAGAATCATCCCTTGGTTACAATCTTATAATCAAACCTTCAAAGCATAGACCTCCAACCTCCAGCCTCCTCCATTGTGTGGCCTTACTATCAGTGATTGCATGTCGGAGCGTCTTTTTCCAGACCTGTATTCAGCATAGAGGCGGGTGGCCTCCTCACTACCTTTGGCCTTTTGGTAGATTTAAGATTAGAGAGATTAGCGGAGGCTGTGCACATGTCCAATGAAAGTTAAGCTTGAGAATGTTGGCTATAAGTTGGATGCCGCGCTTATTCGTTTTTGACCAAAAACCAAAAAAGGCTCTGGTGGAGCCATCTAAGTGAAATGAGTGGAATTTTCTGCGTAGATTCATAACTTTCGATGAAACCTGGATCTATCACTGCACTTTTATGATGAAGAAGCAGTCAAAACATTGCGAAGAGTGAACCTGCTCCGAAGAGGGCGAAGACGATTTAATGGGCCGGGAAGATGATGGCGGTTGTTTTCTTCGGAATAGTCATGGCATTGTGTTCATGGACTATGTTGAATAAGGCAATAAAAATAACGAAAGAGTGCTACGCTTCATTACTTGACAAGCTAAAAATAGAAATTGCAAAAAGCGGGCGGAGAACAAAGTGAAGTTCCTTCAAGGCAACGGGGCATACCACGCTTCGGCAGTCACTGTGCAAAGGATTCACGAATTGCAGTTCGAACTGATTGACCCACGGGACAGGAGAAGGGATGAAAATTTTCATCAAACAAGGAGGTCACAGCACCCGTAGACGCCTCCTTTTGGAGAGCTAAACGTAAACTACTATTTGGACGGGATGGAGAATTTGGCGTGAGACTGGGAGAGGTGCATCAACTTAAATTGAGACTACATAGAGAAATTAAACTAATTTTTACGGAAAAAATACTTGTTTCTATGAAATTCCCAAAACTTTTGAAACTACCAACGAAGTTCTGCCTGGAGAAGTTAACAACACATTCGGTGTGTCTAAGGGTAGACATCTAGGTCCACTGCTTCTCAACATATACATCAATAATGGATTTACGATTTTAAAGCTCTTAAAAGTGTTTTCTTGCTGTAGACGGAGCAGTTTTTCGGACTGTTGCTAATTAAAATGAGTGCTCTCTATTGAATTTTGACTTAGACGCTTTTTAATAAAGGGTATTCTATAAATGGCTTCCCACTGAATATTTCCAAATATGTATAATATTATGCTCTTTTCACGTAGGAGTATTTTGGTTATTTTGTTACTCCTGTGGGTGTTCTCCTTAATGAATGCTTTACTTTCGACGATCATTGAGATTGCCACCATGAAAAAACTGTTCAGGTTTTGATGTGATCTATTCATGGAGCCATTTTTTGATTTCTTCGAGATTGATGAAGTGTTGCTCAGAAAATGCGTGTGCCATTGATCTATCGAAACAAGTGATAATCTGATGGAGTCAAGTCTGGTGCATATGGCGGATGCAGTTACACTTCCCCTTCAAGTGCTATCAACATATCTTGGACTGTATTTGCACTATGTGGCCTAGCATTGTTATGCAGCAAAATGACTTCTGTCTTCATGTCTTCTGGCCCATTCTGGTCGTTTTTCAAACAGTGCATGGTTCGAATTGATTAATTTAGTTCGATAACGATCAGCAGCAACCGTTTCACCAGATTTAAACAGTTCGTAATAGCTCACACCTTTCTGATCCCACCCTTCTTTCCATGAATATTGCGTTTTGTTGGATATGTTGTCAATGTTCATATGTTTTTCCGTTTCGGATTATCGAAATAATTCCATTTTTAATCGCCGGTAACAACTCGATACAAAAATGAATTTTTGAATCGTTTAAGCAAAATTTCTAAAGTAGCTTTTCGATTTTCCGTGTTTCTTTTGCTTAGCTCATGTGGAACCCATTTTCCTTCTTTTTGGATCTTGCCAATTGCTTGAAAACGTTCAGCAAAAGTTGATCGACTAACATTCAATGCTTTCGGTAATTCTTTTTGCGTTTGCTTTTCGTCTTCTTCATCCTATAAGACACTGAATTACCAAGTCTTCAAAGTTCTCTTACAAATTGACACATACTAAATTTTAAAGGTAGCCATCAATGCTTCAAAACATAAGAGCTGTTGATGACATAGGGTACGTGGTTTATGAGTAATCTGTTAGGAAATCCTGGAGTGTGTTAGTATTCCTGTTTAGTCTGCCTTTTATGCGGTATATGTTATTCGCATTGAGCAAGTTTTTAAGGTTTGCTTTTCAAGAATTTCTTTAAAATTATCCTTTTACCTAACTTCATTTAGAACTCTTGGAAATACACAAAATAATTCCAGAGTTTTTTTAGCATTCAACTCTTTTCAGAGTGCTATCGACTCCTCTGAATTTCTGGCTCCTTATCAGTACCTGCGCGGCCCTTGTGATGATATGGCTTCTTCCAGATTACTCGGTACTGCACCAAATATGGCATGAATGAACTGATATCTTCAATGACCAGTACTCTCACATTATAGATTTCAACATTTATATATTTTTATATCTTTATATTTTTATGGGTAATAATTATAATAGTAATTCGATAATAAATGAATAAATAAGTTCCTATACTTTGAAGGCTAGTTCAGAATGGTTCCCCGTACACGTAATAAAAATTTACCCATACTTTAGTATGTTCAGTTTTTTTTATGCACAAACACAGCTTTAGCGGAGGGGAATCTGGGAAGAGGAACCGTCCGAACCTGACAAAACATTGGTACCCATATATATCACCGTGTCGCGCGTGTGTAGGATTTGAACCCACACCAACAGAGGAAAAAATCTGCTGACGTGCGCCTCAGCTCGCTCGGCCATGGCGATTTTCCAGAAAAAAGGATATTTTGTAAATATCCTTTTTAGTCCTTATTCATAGTATATTCGACGTAGTTCGAAACTTAACTGGAATATCAAAATGAGAATATCATATTATATCCCAGAATATTAGACCTTTTTCCGCAGTACTAATGTGAAATTGCTGGTCGCAATTTTCGGGGCCACGCCCAAATACACCTAACCCTCAATTTACTCAGTATATTGGTTCTGCAAAAGTACCATATAAATCGGTATAGTGTAAACCGAGGCTAGCATTTCCACATAGTCCTGAATTAAGCGATAAGCTCTACAAATAGTAAACAAAATGATATGAAATACCTATTTTAATTTTAAAATTTACTGAGATCAAACACGTTCAATGGCACAAACACCTAATCGGTACAATTTATAGAATAAACCTTTTTCGAATTTATTCAATCGTGTTAAAGCGAAATCGTTCCACATAAAGCGAAATTTTTCCGCGTTTCTCCGAAAATGTTAACCTGAAACAGTGTAATCCGTGTCCTGTGTGAAGGATAAGTTTACAAAGTGATCAGTTTCTATATTTTAACATTAGGTTTATGCGACACGTAATATATGCTACTTATGCTGACTTTTATCAATTTAAGGAGACAAGTTAATAGCATATGATTATGTTTTTTCCAGTATGTTTGGTTTCGCTTATGCGTCAATTTGACGCATGTCCGTAGACATATGAAATGTCCGTAAACCTGGTAAACCTACTGTTCTAGGGCGTATTGCAGACTGGGTGAATAACCAATATTATCAACTTTCAAAAGTGATTCCGTTTGCTAGAACGACCAAGGAACTGTGGGCCCCACCAAAAGCCAGCTGAACATCTAAACTTCTCCGATTAACCATCATTAAGATTGCTGATTTCAATTCTGACAGGACAGAGCTTCCTAAAGGTATACTAACAGAGGGTCGGTCACTCAGACGACGTACTGTAGTAAGCGAACTGTCACTCTGTCACGTCTCACTCAAACGATTCAGACACCTGGGGCACCGCTTCCTTGATAAACAGCATTAGGCAGGCGAAAGATGGTGGGAGCTTTCACGAAGTCGACTGGATGGTTGAATCCGTCCCGCCTTCTGAATATCCTCGTAATATAACAGTACAACATAGTGATGTCGAAACTGATAACGAGGGAAACAAGCTCTCACTTCTTAGTTTCTTTTTATTTTATTGCGTATTAATACGAACAACTGATAGTAACTTATTTTAAAGGTTCCGATTGTCACCGCCCTCCGCAGACTCGAGCCCTGAAAGAAGATATAATAATTTGTGAGTACTGGTATACTCAGTAAGTCTTTCCCTCAGGGAAAGGCGGGACTTAATAATATCAACACTCTCCTCGCACATTCATATGATCACACCCTTAACCTTACACTCATACAATATCCGTTACATTCATCCCACGCTTTGGCAACACATGCCCCAATCAGTTGGCAACATATGCCCACACTCATTTTGGCGACAGACGCTATGGCAACATATGCCCCAAACATTGGCAACAAAGGCCCTGGCAACATATGCCCACACTCAAATAGGCGACAAACGCCCAGGCAACATATGCCCACATGCATCATTACGAGGAGGAGCACTATCACTCAACACTGATCACACATCTATCTTGATTATTACGATTCCTAGTTATGAAATTTACTAACAAAGACCTACCTCGATTATCCCACGTAAGAATTCATTTTCTTATCCTGCTGAACTTCACTAGCACACTTCACTGTTATTTTTCAACTGTTTTAGTGCGTGAATTTCAGCCAGAACCTAACCTCGGTTTCAGGCATATTCTTCCCGATTTTAGTAAGAGATAATTCGTCTCTGTCGCCTGCTGTTTATTCAGATGTCCCTGGTACAGCCAAGGTTTATGACCCTTGCTGTCTACTCTGCGTGCAAAGGATACGCGATGCGTCTAAATTAAGTCCCTGTCTAGACATCCTCAGTTTAAAACTATCTCATCTAAATGCCTAAGTAAAAGTTTCCCTATGCTCAATCTATACCCGTATTCGAATCTACGTTTTTTCGTGTGAGGCGGGACTGTCTTATTTCGTTACGCTTCGTGGGGTGGGGCGACACTGTTGCGAGTTCGAACCAAGGAACATTAATAACAAGAAGGCCGACTCTACCAAAAATTCCAAATGAAAGAGACTACGACTCAAGAATAAGATGACTGTATACATGAAAGCAAAAAAACAAACAACAAAACAATTCCAAGAGAGATACTAATTACTTTAAGCGTGACACACTAGTGGGTCACGTCGCCGCACAGAATAGTCAAGTGTGACCCACCGGCGGGTCACGCCGCCCCACGGAACAGTCAAGTTTGACCCACCGGTGGGTCACCCCGGCGTGTACGTGTTAAATCTATTTCGGCTACTTACTTGGATGTAACACTCGGATCTAGAAATGGCCCAAGTCCCGCACCCTTTCCAGAAAAAACCTAAAGATGATGAATATCGCTCTAATTCGTTTGAAAAATGTAGGGTCACCCCATTTTATTGTAGTTTTAGTTATCTAATGTATGTCAGAAAATTATTCCTTATCCTGTTAATGTGTATCAATATATTTCGCGTAAATTGCAATAAATTCCAATCTTGGATAATACGGAAAATCTCCTAAAACTATGAATAATCTCTTCTACACCCATTTTCTCAACAAAACTGTTACGGGGCTAATAAATCTCAAGATATCACGCATTTTGGCATAAACACGTTTCAATCTTCACCAGATATAATTGGAAAAAAATTGTTTTCAGGATTATCAGACAAATCCAATTCTCCAGAGTAATTAAAGCAGTTCAAAACGTAAAATAGAACGTGAACTGATTGTCTTGCGTTCATTTGACGTCACCGCCTCCATAAATTGCACAGTTGTTCTGCTCGTATCATTTGCCACAACATGTGGAGTCACCTTTACCTTGCTATATCCTTGAGACCTTAAGACTTAAGACCAATGAGGAACGACAGCGGTAGCAACAATAGCCGTGTTGAAAGTCCAACAGACCTGGGCAAAGTTTTATAGGAAGCAGTAACAATAACTGAAAAACAATATCTTGAGAAACTTTAACGTCTCAACGAAATATAGCTACGAGATGGATATCGGGAATGAAATTTATTTGTCTCGTGCAGTCAGAACTCAATAACTTATCCGAGAACTCGTCTATGCTTCTGGCTCTCTAGACTAGACACATAAATATGCAAGTATCACACAAAAGTGGATTGGTCGTAGGTTTCACAGCTATTCCCTTCCGTTTTCATAATTATTTTGTTAAAAGCTTTGTTTGGGTAAGGCATTAACGATAAAAAGCGTTTGGGTGATAAATTCCGAAGAGGCGAAAACAGATGAGTTGATACCAGAGGAATTTCTTTCGGATCCCCTTTTTCTGATTTATTCCACAACAAGATATTTTGGAATCCGAAAGACTTAGTAATGGATACTTGAATGCAGACGAACTCCATTTGTTTTAATACACAAGTAGAAGAATTTCAGTACGACTTTGGATAGATTCACGAAATTAGGTCACTGATGACTCGAAAGTTGCATCTTAAGCAATAGCTCTTATGAAAGTATCTGGAGTGCGGGTATTAATCAAAATAAATCTGCCATCCGCAACCCACACAGTTAAATTTTGGAAAAAAAAGTTAAAATCAAACCAAAAAAAACAGATGGGTGGTCAATATTGAGGGCATGAAGGCGTACCAAACCCTTTACTGCACGTGGGCTGTCCGACTGACCTTGCACAACTCATGCATACATCGGAAAATGCCAGCAGTGAAGCGTTCATATCACGCGGTCTACAGACCAAAGCAACATGTGAAAAATGACGTACAACTTGCACAGACCGGCAGATTTAGTTGCGGCGTGACTGTTTCTGTCCGGAGACGATTTACCTGACTGGCTAAAGACACTTTGTTAAATTGGCCCGAAAATGTTCCATCCGCTGAAAAAAAGGTTTGCTTGCAGCTTGCAACTTGCTTTGCGGTTTCATCATATTCTTGCACGTGCTTTTTTTCATGTAAATGGCAGCTGGACTGACTAAATTTCTTGCGGTTCCTACGGAAGTATAATGCCATGTGCTCGATAAGACAGCTGTATTGATAATCCAAAAGGTCATTGATTATTAGTCTAAGGTAATTCTCAGGTAAATTTTTGAACTGTTTTTTCTATGAGCGAGCGGAAAATAGTGTTCCCATGTTAAGAAACTTGAATGACATTTTTTATGTCTTTTTACAGTGGAATTTCTGATCTATTAAACCTTGTAAGCCCACAGACATAGAAGAGCAACTGGTAAGAAATGATGGGAAAATAGTTATTTCGCTCTTTGTTTTGTCTTGTTGATAATATAACATCATTTAGTAGACTGAAAATTACATTTTTGAATAATAAATAAGTTCTTTATTGTGGTACAATGGACTTTCATTGGCCTTAAAGTTTATTAATAATTTTGAAAATCTATTATCATGACAACAACCGACGATGTGGTTGCCACCAGACCACATTTTGAGTTTTTCTCTTTACATGAGGTAATTCCCTGAGAAAAATTAAACCTTTTGCTATTGGAATGATGAAATTATTATAATATTTAATTTAAATATCTATTTTTTTGGTGTATTGTCTCGGAAAATATCTCTTGTAAGATGATAATAGATGTCGCAAATTTCGCCCTGTTTAATATCCTGGAGTGTTTTCCTTCAGAATTAATATTCAAAATATATTTTCAAATATCCACAAACTTTAAGGAAAATTTTACATATTGTAAATTTTTTAAATTCACAAGAAATTAATCAGATTTATAAATTTAGTGCTCAGAAAGTTACACAAGTTATTCCAAACAATGTTAAAGATCAATCATCAGTCCATTTGTTATGATTTTGCGTAAGCTCATGAACTAAAGTGAACAGTACACAATTAATTATTATTATTATTGGAGAATCAAAACCGCTTAACATTTTAATACATAAATTTTTCATTTTCATTATTAACGTCATTTACTATGTAATACTTATTCAAAAATCTGAAAATAATTTTTAAAAATGTTTTAGACTATTTAAAATAGGTTCTCTAGATAGTTTTAAGTTTGATACATATATCTAACGTAAAGCATTCAGCAGTACACTACTGATGTAACTAAAAGTGTTTTTTGCACTGACATTTAAGGTATAATATACATTGTAATTGTAAAAAATGTTCAATGTAGAAAATTTATTTACATAGAATTCACTTAAGTAACAAATATGTAATTTATGTTTATCATTCAAGAATGATTTCTCTTCAAATTATTTGAATTATTGGGTGTATAACTTGAAAATGAGGGATTTTTTTTGCAAAAATAAAACTTTATTTCAATAATTAAATGAATTGATACATTATTGAAAGTATTGTCCATCGGCAGCTATGACATTTCCCCAATTTTTAGGCAATTTATGGATTCCTTGCCAAAAAAAACTGCTCATCTTTTGAAGTTAGGGACGAATCAAGCCAATTTTTGATATCTTCAACTGAAGAGAAGCTAAAATATGCATTTTGCATCGATCGAAACAAGTAGTAGTCCGAAGGGGCAAGGTCTGGTGAATATTGCGGGTGAGGCAAAACTTTCCATCCACTATTTTCCAAATAGTTTTTAACCGGTGTAGCAAGCGTTGTCATGATGGAAAATTACGACCACATGCCTGACCTTTTTTCGTTCAATGCCCTCTTCAAACGAATGAGTTGTTGTCTGTAGAGCTCTCCCGTAATAGTTTCACCAGGTTTTAGCAGCTCATAATGGATAACACCCTTTTGATCCCACCTAATACAGAGCATTACCTTGGCGCCAGGGATATTCGACTTTGATGTTGATGTTCCTTGTTGGCCGGGCGTCGAAATGAATCCATTTTTCTTCGGCAGTAACAATTCGGTGCAAAAACGACTTCCTTTTATGGCGCTCAAGCAGCATTTCAGCCATGCACAATCGCCTTTCGACATCTCTCGGCTTCAATTCATGAAATAATTCTGCCTCATCTTTTGTCCATAACAAAAAAAATATGTCAAAATAAGATAGGGGAAAGGGGAATAAAAGCAAGACAAAAAGCGGTGACAGCATGGAAATAAGAACTAAGGAACGGGCATGACCGTGTATATGAATACGTGAAAGTGAAGCACTTTTGAAGGGGAAAGAGGGTGAAGACTGGTATCTCATAAACGTCAACTGAATCACTACACCTAAATTCTTGAAATATGTATCCTTTGGTATCCTTGGTTACGCATCTAGGTGGTAGTGAGTCTGTGTTCCAGTTTGAGGTTAGGAATCAGTATGGTACCCATAACCAGTTCAGTAGTTAATTAAGAGGAAACTTGGAAATTTTTGGGGTTCATAGAAAATATTTAATATTAGAAAATCCCAAATTAAATGTTGTGAAAGTTCACAAATAAAATTGTAGATAATTTTTC
>QYTT01078754.1:8611-24339 GCA_006980735.1 Dasypogon diadema | reverse complement strand
ATAATTGAACTTATGACAGTCATTATCAGCACAGCACGTTGACGTATGGAAGGCAATCAAATTCAAAACTTTGAAATTGCTTATGATAAGGTGACGTGAATGAAACTTTTGAAAATCATCCAGGTGGAAATACAACACGCTGGGGGGTGGGGGTAGGTGGACTATGGTAGCAACATGTTCTGCTGAAATTTATAATAACATTGCTTTCTACTACCAAAACCTGGAACATACACGTGGTTTCCATTATTGTGTGTGAGTTTCTGTTATTTTTTTTGTCCTTGGATCTTAAGAAATCGAACCGAATATTATTTTAAGATCTACCCTTGACGCCAACTATTACTGTCTAACTAAACGGTGCTTTGACGGCTGTCATCATAATAAAAGATGACTTGCTTCCTTTGGATCAATGTTGGATATTTTGATAGCATGAAGCGCGTGAAGTCGCATTTTAATCTCAAAAAATTTTCAGCTATGATTCCCTATCTCTCCCCTGTTTTATGACTAATTGAAACCACATTTTAAGATAAAATGTTGCATACTTATGCCGAAGGCTCGATGATTAGTATTCTCTTAAGACACCATGTACATAAATTCCTATAAGCGCATCCTGAGGGAGCGGTATAAAATAGGTGTTCTCTAATGGAGGATTTTGAGTGAAAACGAAACAATCACTGTCCAAACAATGGCAAAATTTTCTCAACTCATCAACATAATTCACCAGGCCCAGGAATCGTTGAAGCTCCTCGACTTTCTCGGCGAAGTCATCTCACAAAATACCAAAAATTTGACGCAAACTCATAATTTTCTCTAAATTTTAGATCTACAGATCGTACTTTCATAAAAGAGTAAAATTTCCAAAATTTATCTGTAAGAAAAAATTTTTCATTCCCACACCAAAAAGTTGCACTAAATCCTCATATTTACTTCATTTTAAAACAAATTGGAACTCCTTCGGACGCTGGACATTTAGAGCGCACTAGACTTCAGAGTCCGATGCGTCCTATTTGTTTTGGATATTCCGGGTAAATCCTACCCTGCCCGAAGGCAAGCTCTGTTAAGGCACTCAACACAGCCCAGCCCGAAGCCTTTTCGGTGAGGCGATTTTATGAAGGATGTGGGCGAGCCCGACCCGTACAGGGCTCTGATGGGATCTGGATGTTTTCAAAACAATATTGTTGTGTGTGTGAAATGCTGTCAAATAATTGAGATATATCTTTTTAATACCGTTGCCATTATGTTATGGTATGAAGAAGCTACGCTAGTACCACAAAAACTCTAACGCAGACTACAAATTTTGAATACAAATTGAAAAATTCCATTCTCATATGTGTGAAACCGTCCTAATCCTGTCTTTGATATTAAATGCTTCTAAAAGTTGAAAAGTGAGACGGATATTAAAACATTTACATTTCAGTGCCGTAAAAGGCATCTGTACTGGAGTGGTCCTGATATCATCCCAACAGATTTTTTATCTTTTATGCTATGCCATAAAACATTAATATGCAGACTAAAGTGGTTACAAACGTGGCCCTTGCAATTACAGGGCTCCGACTTGCCAAGAAATCAAACCATAAGATCTCCAGGGTCTCCAATAAAAGCGAAAGTACTGCGTGATAGCATTAATCTGTTGGTAATCCAATTTGTAACTGACATGAAAAACAATTCCCAACATACTGGCACAAATGGGGATTCTCATATCGGCAGCATTACACGTTGGGTGTTGAACATATAACGAAGAGAGAAAAGGTTATAGTGGAGCCGTCATTGTTTCCATCAGTAACAGAAACAGCAGCAACAACACAAACATCATTGTTTCACAACATTTCACAATCGATGAACCATAGGGGCCAATATATAGATACCATACCACCGCAGGAGGGAAAATATAGCAAAGAAGGAAAAGCCCGACCGGGTGTGTTCATCCCCGGGAGACAATACTTCACATATGTTCCCAGGAAGCACATTTGAAATGGGTAGCTATAAACATGACAGGGTAAAGGAGAAAACTCAGTTCTTCCCACAACCCAAACTTTGAGATGGGTTTGGATTGTTTTTGAAACGGATCGATTAGAGAAGGTAATTCAGCTGCAGGTTTCGATTAAAAGGTATGGAACTACTTCACGGGGTAAACAATGAAGAAAAGTTAGAGTTTTTACAAAGACCGGCCAGTTGCACAAAACACCTCGGAATTTTTACAGAGGTTGTGCTAAGCTCAAATATATTCAGCAAATATATGCACTTGTATATGTTTTGTAAACCGAGCATCCTTATAAAGTGAGAAAATGTATATAGAGAGGTTTTGGGAATTAAAACGTTTTTGTATATTTTCTTTAGTTCTTTTAATTCATTAATAAATTTTAACTTTTGCTACTGTTTTTGGTGACTTTAATTTAATCAGACACGATCTAGAAATGATTAGTATGGGTTAGTAGGTATAAAATTAACTTCATAACTGCATCTTTGTGCTAGCTTCTCGTTGTAGTTTTCACCATCCCAATCCCATTTCCGTAACGTTTCAGAATTGTTGAGTGTTTCGATCCAGCGAGGATATGAGGTCCCATCAATGTAATTAAACACTTGTTCACCTGTAATGAACCATGAAATGGTACCACTTTGTGAAACTACATATAGTATAGATGATGTCAAAGCTCCTGAAAACACGCACATAGGGGGAATCTGCCCAATTAACTTTTTACACTCACACAGACAAACGAGGGAAGGCACCAAACGACAATCGTAAGAAATCGTTATTGCCGATTTAAAATCGCATTTCTTCTCGAGTATTTTTCTTAGAAGTTAGTAATTAATAAATAAAGGGTTGTACAATAAGGCAATATGGTGCTAAATAACACCATATGACATTATCTCATTTTCAAAATGCACGAAAGGGTCTTATTTCAGGGGTTGAATTTTGGTTATGGTTTTTGGGTTTTATTTCGCACCAGAACAAAAAACTTTAAACAAAATTATTTTGCTCCTAACGAAACCGGTTCTTTCAAAACAATAAACTTTTCGTTCTTCAAAATAAATATTGTTCAGGACCGAAATCGCCACCAGAAATTTGTTTGTGTTCCTTTTTGGTATTTTGTTCCCTTGTGTAAAAAATATATCCAGATAAATATAACGCTCTTTTATATTATAGTATATCCATAAAAGCCGTTATATTACCTATTTCATAGTTACAAAAGGATCTTTTTAGGATCAAAAAGGACGAAAATGCTGCTATTCGAAATTGCTGCTATTTTTAAAAGTCAGGAGTTCGAACGAGTTAAAAAGAAAGAGTTCGAAGGAATCAAAAGTTTGAAAAGTTCGAAAAGTTTCTGGTCCTGAAAAGGACCAAGGACTCATTCTTGAGGCGAAAAAATAGTTGCTTCGAAGTGCTTCCTGCACGAACAACTTTTGTTGAGTTTGGCTCATTTTGGAAGACCCATACAGTCGGTCACTGTTTACTTTCAGGCTGACAGGATACTTCAATATCGCGGTATGTCACAGGATGATCGTACATTATCTGTACGCGCACAGTATCGATGTTTTGTGGCGCAACAACCGATATTGGACAACCTTCTTTAAATTCGTCCAATTCATGCCACTGCAGGATATTCCAAGCTTGAAACTGGATAAAACAAAAACAATATTTCCTTGCGACAAATAACAACAAATTAATTATGTTGTGGAACTTTCAAAAATAATCGATAGGCGTTTTTATGATTCATATAGGTGCGGGTGAAGTTTCAGGTCTCTAAAATTAGGGGGCGAAAACAGTTTTGTGTGAATATCCGCTCAACTGATTTTGATGAAACAACCACCGAAATATTTAGAGAAAAATACGCCTTGATTACATTTTTTGCTTCTTTAATGAAGTAATCGTGGCCCGTGGGGCGAAGTAGAAGATTATATTTTATTGTTGCAGTACTAAGGGCAAGGATCTGTACATAGTAATGAAACTATCTATTTTTTTTACATTATTTGACTTTGCACTTAGAATTGATTGATTTTTTATAAAAATTTCTTTTTTCTTTTCAATGGAAAGCAATTTCAACAATAGTAGAAGTTATTATAAGGATTATACCACTGCTTAACTTCACCTCTTTGAATCATTTTACAGCAGGTAAAAAAATACGTAGTGTAACAAAATTTCAAGCAAATCGGAGGCAAATATCTGGGATACCTTTTCTTCTCAGCAACACAATTTTTTTTAAGTAATATATTTAATATGAGTGAAAGCCTGCGATAAAAAATCTCACATTAGTAAACTGCATTTTCTAGCTTCTCTTTCTAGTGATTCAAGCCACCCACTTATAATTTTTCCCTGGCTTCCTATCTTTGTGCGCATTAAAATTCTTGATTACATTACTCCGAATGTGGGGTAGTAAAAGTCTTACGAATGCTGCAACACAACTTTTAGCAGACAAAACTTGACTACTCTTTTCAGATATTTTATTATGTATATCGAGCAACCACGTGAACGACTTGTTGTGCTGATAGAGTTCCAGATAGGATTGCACTTCTTTCCCTGAATTTTGTATATCCTCAGACATTAAATTTAATTACTCCGCTTTATTCGAATTTGAGTGTTATGTGCGCTATGCAAAGCCTTTGATTAAACCTATTCTAGAAGTTATGGAATCATCCACATAATCCAATTAATGATCAAAGAAATAGTTGAAATGGCGAACCCTTTAATGTTTATGATAAGCACTATAAAATTCCTTTTGGTATGTTCTTTAAGAAGTACGAAGTACTAGCACATAGTAAATTAGTGACGGCCCCCTCAAATCAAAAGATTTCACCACTGTGGACAGCTTTTCCTCATAAATTCACCTAAGTGCTCTTTACGGTGCTCATTATGATTCTAACCTGGTGCAAGGAAGAAGGAGTGTTCGTTAAGAGTTCACCTAGATTGGTATCAGAAAATCGAACTTGAAAATTATTGTTATTTGCTCCCAGGCTAATACTTCTCATTTCTCAATACCTCCACCGTTTCTCCGCAGAGCAGTAAAAGAACTTTCTGCTTATCAGGATATTGTAGAAAATCCACAACAGTTTTCTCACACCGAGCCGTGAAAATAGGACTAACACCGGCAAGAAAAGGCGAAACCTTTTCGGTTAAGTTTAGCTTGTAACAACCGACTTTGGTAAGTGGTTTGGGCTGATACCGCTGAAGAGTTGGACGCTGCAAATAAAATTTCAGCTTCTTGGTTTAGTGGGATATTGAAAAACCTTCCTTCGATCTCTGTGTTTGTTTATTCAAATGGGGTAGAGAGCTCAGGCCGGATGCCCAAGCCCATTTGCATAATATGTGACATTCTGAATAGGATGTACATGATGTGGGACTGAATTGAGCAATTCGGAAACCAATTCAATATTAAATGTCACTTTGGGAGTTAAGTTGGATCCTTTATTTGAAGTCCATTTTGGGTTTGATAGATACACGTTCGGGGCATCTAAAAATGAAAGTTAGCTTAAGAGCTTTGGCCTAGCAGGATAGCAGTATTTACCTGTACAATTCCGGATAACATTTTATAGTAGGCAATTTGATTTTACATTCAAATATTTCCTTATGACTTCTGGAATAGATTGGCTTAATCGAGTTTTTTACACTTGCAGCAAAATACGAATATATTTGCTGTGAATGGAGGAGAAATGGGTGGAATATAGGGAAAATGTTACATTGAAAATTTCAATTGTTCGGTCTTGGTTAGTTGTGCGCTTTAACTCTGACTCTTTTATGGAGGAAAATAATTAATAGAAATAAGAGTACGACGCTTATACAAACACATAGCTCTTAATGAGCACTCTAGAGACCGAGAACATTTCAATTCAGAAATGTCAATGCCCACGAGGATATCAGACCTCGACATATGTAGAATAGTGAGATTTTTGTTGGAGACATGAATTGTTGGTGTATTTTCTTTACAGAAATATGGCTTTGCATTGAAAACATATTTCGTTTCAGTATCTGCAACCATTAAGATTTTTATACTATATTTATTAGGCTTGTTGGGGATATAAATTATAAACAAGCACCCATTGCAAAATCCAACTAATTGTTCATTGCATATTATGATGTAGGATGACAACAATGAAAAGTTGTTCACTAGTTCCTGCACAACTCCCTGATAGGTACCAGAGGCTTGGCTCTTGAACTTTTCCGCAGATGCTGGCACCTCTGGAGTAGTTTCTGAAATTGACAAATTCCTCGAGGTTGACTTGTGGTTTTTGGTCCCATTTGAACATGTCCTTCCTCCATGAACAACAGTGAGAGGTTATGTATGTGGGTACAACGTATGAGTGATCCAACAACAACCAGTGAAAGGTTATGTATGTGGGTACAACGTATGAGTGATCTAGTGTCTGGTATAAATTTGTTCATTTATCATATTTACATAGATCCGAAATATCTAAAAGCTGGAAAAATTTGATTCCATCCACCCCACAAGAAAAGTGATGAATATAAAATGACGTCCACTCTGAAAAATCATTTCCATTTAATATCACCCGTAAAACTCTAAGATATTTTGTACTGCAAGCAATTTTCCAGAGAACAGAGAAAATTTGCATTTATAATTTTTAAGTAAAATTCTATTCGAATTAATGATAATTTTAGAAAATTTCTCTTATTAAAAATTCCGCAGAGGTACGAAACGGTTCACTGTTGTAATATGCCTTTGAGTTTCCTCCTCTGCCTTCGATTAATAAGTTAGGTACCATGAAATTACCTCATTTTCTTTCTATTGAAGGTTTTCTGCGTTCCTCTCAGTTCAGTTTTAATGTAAAAAACTTTTATTAGAGCAGAAAAGGGGCCAGACTTTTCGCCGTAACGAGAAACAAATGGAATTGCTTCAGTTTCGAAGTAGAAAACTTGGTATGAAGGTGAAATTTTTAAGAAATTTTACTTGTAATATTAAATCAGGGAGTTTGAAGGGCGTTTTGAAAGAAGATATTTCTGAATTAATTGTTATACTTGCGTAATATATAAAACAAATATTTTAAATTAGGGAAAATTCCAAAATTCGTGAGAATTCAGAAAAAACTTAAAAAAATTCATAGATGGATCTGAAATGAGGAACAATTAAGAAAGAATGCTGTCAAAAATGGCCTTTTCAATTATGCTAATTATAAGCATCATTTCTAAATGGGAGTTCTCATCGAAATATGCTTTAATTTTTTTATAAAGGCACAAACATAAAACCGACATCAGTAATAAAAAATTATTATGTAATACCCTCAAATAATATTAAATATAATTTAAAATTCTGCAACTCTATTGTGGTTAAGACTGCGACTGCCTAACGTGATATTTTGCAGCATATTTCAGAACAATGAAGCAATAAGGTATTATAAATAAATATTATAATTACTGAGATGAAATAAACACGGAGTGAGCATTGCCACTTCAAAAATGGCACAAATTCGGTGTTTACCTCATACCTGCGTGTGTAGAATATTCGCAATATGCTAAAGATTTTAAGTATGTAATACTCCAGGAGAACATGTTTTGCTTACTTCTGTACATGCATCTGAATTAATTTGTAGTTCTTCTATTTTTAGTGCTAACAGAATTTGAATTCAAACTTTTCTTCATAGCACCATATATTTTTTACACATTGTCTTAAATGAGAAATTTGAGCGCGAGTGAAAAAGTATGAAACAAGGGTAAAATTTGTGCCACTTTTAAGCAAAGGATTTCTATGACATGCGCTCTACAGGTTATTTATCTCGATGACTATAATAATGGGAGAGTCTGTATAATCATTGACTCGTGCCCTATAGGTAGCATGGGACAGTTAACCTATAAATAACTGCTCGAAATAACAAGAGACGTCAAGATTAGGGAACTGGCGTGGAGTTCTCCGACGCTGGCCACATAAGACGGCTCTTGGCAGGAGGACGTAAAAGGAGAGCAGAGATCTGCTTCGATATCCTTCTGTGGAGCCTGAAAATATAATTTTTAATAAGGGCGATTCTGTGGCTTAGTAGCAAAAGATATCCCTACTGCCATGGATTTCTAGAACCAAACTTCCGAATATAGCATAACCTTCCATCACTTAGCCAGCCTCGTTATTAAACAAAAAAATTCTTAAAACATTGCCTGCCGCATGAACACTTTTCTCTTACGTGGGAATATAAAAAGTAATTTGACCGCAAGTGGGAGGACTACTCTTAGAGTTCGCAGGAAACTAGTAAATATATAAAAGGAATTATCAAAGCAGAGTAAGGATTTTTTTTGTTGTTAAAGAAACCAGGCGATCCATTTCAAATCCACCTAGTGTAAAAATTTAAACTCTTACATTGCTTGGTAAAATTTAGATGATTAAATTCCATAAATAAATGTTTATTTTTACCAAATTCGCAGTATTTTCAACTTACACAAATTCACATATACTTGACACGGCGATTTATCTTGGTACCAATGGTTCAGCTAATTCTACTGACAAGAATTGTACCCATTGGGTTTCATACCAAAAATTGCGCCTCACTTGCAACATTTGTCAGGTTAAAATTTCCCATTCTCTTCTTCCCTAATTTCCTTCCGCCTAAGCTGTGCTATGTGCATCATAGGGCTGTACCCTAGGCTTAGGCAATACCTTAAAAGCACCAAGAAGGTAGCCTGTACACACATAACTGTCGTATTGATAATTAGGCAATCATGTGATTTGACTGTCGTTGTCGATATCAGGACCTATCTTCCAAGAAGAATCAAGTAAAGCAAATTCCAATGTGTGCGGTAGGAGTTCTTATAGATTTGAAAAGGCAGACGGATTTAAGGTCAAATTCCACTTGAATCGATGATTAATACCTTCAAGTTACCTTTCCTATCTACTGGTGGAATTTAGAATATTGGCGAGAATCCTCTCAAAAATTTGACATGACGGAACGTAAGATGTCCTTAGAAGATAAATCAGATTTCGTTTATTTCTGATATTTTCCATCAATTTATGTTGCTATAATCGACTTACTCTTATCTTTTTCAAATAAGAGAAAAAATCCTAAATATGGAATCAGAGACTTTCTTGGATTTATATAGATGTTTTCCCATTTCAAAATATTTTCTTTAGAGGATTCCCAGAAGAAATAGATTTTTAATAATTTCATTTATATTCCAATAGGCATTACAATTTGGTGGAGAGGGCGGTTGGGAGCTACATAAGCAGAATTTAATTTTATCAGGATATTTTTTTTATTAATATGGATACCCGAGGAATGTATCAGCAAATGAAGAATTACCTCGTTTTCGGCAGATTTGTGCAATCATACATAGCACTTTTACTTTGGGAAGTGGGTGATAAACTCTCTACAGCTAAATACCCGTTACAATTATTACAATATTATAATTTATTGCCATAAGAAACAATTGACTACGAATATAAATTTTATATCAAGGAAGAAAATCGACATAGATCCACTTAAAAATAGCACTTAAGTGAACGTAAAGATTTATGGTAGAAAATTTCATAAGGATTGCACAAAGAGATTTTATACTGCTCTGCACATGCCATAATTCATAAAGTCTGGCAATACTATTTCTGTCAGTGTTGATATGCGAAATGCTTTATCATGCATGCACCAGTTCCGTAATACTTTGTATACGCTCGATGTTTAGCGGAAATTTTATACAAGAATATATATATATATGTAAGAGTGGATAGAGCACAATCTAGTACAACTGAGCAGCAATGGAAAATACGAGATAAAAGCCAAGACTGAAAATAAAAGATAAAAATTTGATTTATAAGCTTTTTCAACTCCTTTTGTTACAACGTTTCCAGTTAATGGTACCTTCTTTGTTACGATGCCTGGATCAGGATTCTGGCGGGGAAATTATAGCTTTTCCGAAATGTTAAGATGAAAGCAATTTCAGCTGCCGCCCTAACTACAGTAGCAAGGATAAATTGTAGTAGCAAACAACATGTGGGTATATTGTGCGCAAACTCATTGCTCGATAGCAAATTCCATTCAGCTTTTTCGGAATCCCCTTTATCCGAAGGCTCTTTTTACTCTCTTTTAATGTCCTGAGCTTTTTAAGAGAATCAAAGTATTTCAATGCGTTGGTCCAAATTCTTTTCAGTATCAAAAAGGCCATCTGTTTAGTACTGGTCTTTTCACTTTCTTAATATCTTTTTTATTTTGTTTGAGAATTTGACTTAAATTTATCCTGTATATTAAGCACATTGGTATATTTTGACAAGTTTGAGTTCGATGCCCTTTTACATAAATTGAAACCACATCATGTGCAGCTGGCACAGGGTTCTTTTGAGTAAAGCGATGCCCAGAGTTGTGAAGTTATGATTTTAGGAATAGAAAAATAATAAAATTTCTTATAGGGATAATATCTATGGAGTATAAATAAATCAAACTGTCCTACAACATTCCACCTGTGACCTTAAGAAGTGCATTAAGCTAATATTGTACAACTTTATCAGCTGGTGTACTTGCCGTTGGTTTCTTTAATATTTTTATAGCGATTTCTGGATGAAGAAATTTAATGCCATAAGTATGTGAAAAGTATTTTTTTGTGTTAAATTTTATTTTTCTGACACCGGTTATTTCCATATCAATCCTAGAATTTCTGAAACCGAAGGCAGTATGATAATTCATATTTCGGGGTAACTAATGATAGATTTAGAAATTTATGGTTCAAATCATAGGACTCCCCTCTTGGTAGTGCCACAACCATTTTCCAAGCAAAGATCTGATCCATCCTATAGACCTGTGCGCTTACTTTAATATCAGTGGATTATTCTGTCGAACAGTCACGAAAATCTAAAGAAATTCGTCTCATTAATTTGTGAGTCGAAATTTGTATGAGGCTTTCTGAATGTTCTCAAGCAACTGGCACAATACAACAGAGTTGTCTGGATGTGGACACCAGGAATGAAGACTTTGAGCCAAATGAAATGAAATGCCAGTGCAGGATTCTCTTATCAGACCTGAAATTTTCTGCAGCTATTCGAAGAGCCAATTAGTGAAAAGTCTCAGTAGGTAGAAAGCAAGCGTCAAGAAGGAATGCAAGAATAACCATAACCCTAAGACATATGCTTTATTGGAACAGAGAGCTTGTCAGAAAAGAATACAGATCGGGTCATACTGGTTACAAGAAATCACTAAGAAGATTCAAAAGCAAAACCTAGGGGACTTTCTGTGAATGAGTCTCGCACGGAAAATTCTTATAATAGGAGTAATAAATTCTTATAATAAAAATAATAGAAAATAAGTCAGGTCAACTGGGTGATTGGCACCTGCGAATCTAAGAAATCTATTGGGGGTGATTTAATTTTTCTGAAATTCCTACAGGAAGGAATGGACGAATTGTATCCATCTCTAACCAAAATCTTCAGAACGAGTTACTCTTTAGGATATATACACTCAATTTGAAACAAAGGCGCAGCAGACTGATCAGATCTTATCGACTCGTTTGGCTCATTGTTTTTCTCCTTAAAAGTAACTCCACTACAAGAAAAGCAGTTTGCTTACCAAGTGGGTGAATTATGCACTGATGCGGGAACTTGAAAAGGCACTTACTGTATGTTTAAGGTTGTTACGTGTGCCCTGTCCAACATGAGGAGATAAAGCTTTCAAGTTCATCGCTTGAGCGTGGTATGAATGTCGCGAATCGAACCAGATTTTAGGAAAGGGTTGTGTTTCAACGGAAAAATTTAAATTTTTTATTAGAAAACATCAAAATATTTTTACTCCATTAGCTTCCTAATACTTCAGTGTTTTCAATGATATCTTACTTTCTATCCTAGGTCTTAGGGAGTTGAATGAAATAGTTTTTCATATTTCGATAAGAAGCAAGATTTGTTTGTCACGACCTGATACCTAAAGAAGGTAATGGAATAGTTCGTGAACCTTAAGATTGCATTTTGCTTCAAACATACAAAAAGCCAAAAGCTCCCTTTGGGCTACAACTTATTTTGGTATGAATAATGGAATATCTTGTTTGAAGACTAAAATTTCAAAAACTTGTTCTAGTTCTATGGCTGAAATTTGCATCATTGTGAAGGATAAGCTGTAGACTAAAAATTTCCTAACATATTAGGTTATTTTAATATGCCTATAGCAGACTGAAGGCTGAAGGAATTTCTAGAAGAGCTCATGAAAAAAAGTGCGAAATCGCTCTTCTATTCACACAAGCGCAAACTAGCATGTCATGACCTGATACTTAAAGAAGGTAAACGAATGTACTTTAAAGTTTGATATGTAATTTGGTCATATTTAATTTTGGTAACAAATTGCCAACATTAACTGTTGCAAAAATTCATAACTATGTTAGTTACTCTCAAAGTGGTGTGAAAGAGTTCTATTAAGTGACACGTTGCGTACTGCAGTTTTTGTGGGTGAATTACATATTAAAATGCATTTGTAAGTGTTTAAATTTCAATCTCTGGGTACTGATGTCACACTCTGCGTAGAGTCGCAGACGCACGAATATGCAAAAAGTTGAACTTATTAACACGATGGCTGCCACAATTAGCATAAAAGCTTTTGTGAGAGAACTACGTATTAAAATGCACTTGTTCTGAGAGAGCTTTCAAGTGTGCATCACCCGGAATCAACATGGCAGCTAACATATTATATGATTATGCAATAATTTTAATAGACTGATCGAGGTATTCCTTCGAAACCAAGCAACATCATATTCGTTTATAATTATATACTTTTTAAAGCTTTTTCGGGTTGTATGATGGCCTGTAGATGTGAAGGTTAGCTGTGAATATGCCACAGTTCAACACTATTCACTACATCGAAGGCTTATTGGGAAAACCACCTATCCTACAGAAAAAATGTTTTGAAAAATATTATACCAAAATAAATATATTGACTAAAAATGTGGGATAGATAGATTTTCAGCATAACCCTTAATATATGTACTTTTTACATTCTTTTCTCCTCATATATACCCTAGATATAACATAATTCGTGTAAACCAATTATAGCTTCTTTTCTTGTTATCACGTGTCATTTGAAAATGTAAAAGGGACGAAACTTATCATACTATTAGGAAACTGCGATATAAGAGGCTAAAACAGTGCCGTCTGTTTTGAAGGTTAATTATTGAAACCTATTCCATTAACCACAGCATATGGCGGTCTACATTTGCAATGAGCTGAAGGCTTAAAAACCTGATATGATAAGTACATAAAAGTGCATATTTCGCCTTGAGTCAACTGAAACCTCATCCATCAAATGCATGAAAGGATAAATTCACCAACAAACCCTCGGGCTACAGGAAATTAACTGAACTGAGAATTCCTCCTCCAATTGATGTCAGTACTGCACGTATGGCCATTCCAATTTTCCAGACATTTTGCTGTGTCGGGTAAATAACTCGTTTTATTCAAAGGATAATTCGTGATATGTGAGGGCAGGATGTCTGTTTGAATATCATTCGAAAAGTTTTAGCCATGAAATGTAATTAACGTTAAACGTCATTCATAAAAGACGTATGTAATGCTTGTGTGTATTTGTGTAAAGGAAACAAGGCTTTTTTAACATAATTATGACCGATTGTAATTTCTTTCTTCTTGAAGGGTAATTAGGAATTTGAATGAATTGTACAACTTGCCAAAGAATTCTTTAGGTCTAGTTCATAAAATTAAAGTTTGATTTATTTCATTAATTGTGTTAACCTCTGCCCGATCTTCAGCATTTGGTTACATTAAAATTCTTTAGGTATATTTTGGTCCATTTTGTGTAAAAAAAAAAATAAAAAAGATGTTTTCAGCTATATTAAAACAAAACAAAAAACAAAAGAAAAAAACAAAATTTTCGAAAAATTGTATACTGCAGTTCTAGTTTGCATATGAGAATATTCGCTCAAAATTAAGAGACAAACGCGATGATCCAGAAAACGAAAATCTCTAGTCAATATGTGCTGCATTACCTCCTCATCAATAGCCTCTGGTATCTTACCCCTTGCATTACTATTTCATTAATGCTAGCGACTTCTGTTAATCTTTGATGAAATTATTCATTACCGTGTTCATCAATTGCTCGATTCCCTACTGCGAAATAGCATATTCTCTCAATACAAATTACAGATTCAACCAATCAACCATTTTAGTAGAAAACAATGAAAATTTCAAGAATTCCAAAGTCATACATGTAAATGTGATACATTTATTGATTAATTGTGTTCATAACAATAAATTGAATAAATACTTTTCCATATTATACTGTCTGATAATATTCCAATCTTTAGTTGGAACATATTATGCATTAATAACAATTTTCAAACTTTGTTATGTTTGTTTTATTTTAGACGAAAACGGACCACACTGTTTAATAATATTATATTTCAATCTGGAAAAAATATATAAATTTCTACTTTAACATTTATTCCGCGGTTAAGTTATGTTAGACGTAGAGAGTCGCCTTCCGAAATTAGAAAATCAATTTTTCAAAAGTCGCCAATACCTTAAAAGATGAATATTGGTTAACAGCTCATAAGGTTAGTTTTGATACCATTTTATTAGGTTGGCAAGAAAGTTTCGTCGTTTTTTAGGGGAAATTCAGCTTTATATATTTAATCTTAGAAGGAAGAATAATAAATGATATATTGGCTATCATTTTCTATAATCTCCCTCCATCTATTAACTAGATGCCGGATGTTGTATGCAAAGAAAACCCTATCCTATGAAGATAAGAAGTCTATCACTGCCTTCTTAACTTCCTGCAAATTTTGGAGTTCTTTTCTATTAAGAATGTTTTGCATTCACAGGAACAGGTGATAGTCAGATCGTGTCAGATCTGGTGCGTATGGAGGGTGGGGTAAAACTTCATACCCAAGTGCCTGTAGTTCCTCCTTCGTCCTTACGGCCATTCTCGAAATCACTCTTTTTCAAAGTAACTATTCTAATAAGAATATTAAAAGTTAATAAGTTTCTCCATTCATCTTCAAAACCAAACCAGTAATATGTAATGGAAACTCATATAATTTTATCTACAAATGGATAAGCCGTTGCTAATAAAATAAAAGCAAAATGTTTTAAAAAATAATATAATTATCTATTTCTATTTATCAATCAAGCCGCTAAGAAATGAAAATATCGATGTTCGATATTATTGGTAAGAAAACATCGATGATAAAGACATCTTACATCGAATTGAAAATATCAATAGTCTTAAAGCATCGGTAGAGATGGGGTAAAAATGAAAAAAATCATCGATTAGAAATCGATTACTTTATCTAAGAAATAATCAACCATTTGATTAATCGCTAAAAGAGGTTGATTAACCGATGCTTCGATCTATATGGAGAAATACATTTACAAAGTATTCTGGTTAGAAACTATGGGGAATAGGGGAGCCTGATACAAAATTTTTGTGAAGTTTTGTGGCTCCCTTCAGATCATATTGCAGTGTAATCTGCAAGAAAATTTCAGAAATCTGAGATTTAAAGCTATCCCTTTTCTAATTAGGAATTAAAAAATACTAAAAAGAAACACAAGAAAAATTGAAAATCATATTTTTGTAATATTTCGGAATTCTTAAGAAGTGGCACCAAGTACAACTCTCCACATTTTTTATGACTGTTTTACATGGAAAGATTTTCAAAGGCTATTTTTCGAAATGAAGAGTTTGGCAGTTATATCATTAAGTTAAAAATATTGATATTTTGAAAATCTGAAAATCTGAGTTCTGACTCCACACTCTTTTTACCCTTAAGGCTTTTATTTATAGCAAAATTCGACACATAAATTGGAGTCTATGGCTGCAAATGC
>QYTT01078752.1:0-17076 GCA_006980735.1 Dasypogon diadema | reverse complement strand
TTGATCCCTGTGTATCCTCTAATCCAAAAAAGTAATACCCTGAGAAGCACCCATGGAACACATGTTAGCTGCTATATAATTTTATGACATACACTAAATAAAAGTTGTATTGATTCAGGGAATTAAAATTATAATAAAGGGAAAGACGCAAAGCTTTTTTTACCTCTCCAGCCATGAACAATTATTATTTTATTTTTGGAGAGTGTAGAGGAATTTTGCAGAAATAAGTATTGGATTGGTCTTCTTACAATACGTCGTTGATGACTTACCTCTTGACTAATACTTGTGTCCTGATAAGTTATCGCCATCGGATACTCGAATGTTGTGTCATCACATGATTCATTGAATCCAGTGTTAACTTCAGCACTCTGAAAGCAGACCAATTCAATAGAAAACCTGAAAATGTGTCCAGACTTCAATTACCTGCTTATCGGATCCTATCCCTGCCGTTTTACGTTTTTCCCTCTCCAGTCTCATAAGTATTTGTGCGTTTTGTTCACATGTATATGTGTGCGATTTATTCTTCCTATCTAAGCTGTATTGATAAAGTGGTCGATTTGGATCTGGAACTATATCGGTGTCGGCATCACAACTGCAAAGTGATTGATTGCTTCGACCTTTACTTCTTCTTAGTGAGCCTCTATTGGAATGAACCCGTTCCTCGGCACAATTGGAGAAAGTCACGTTGTTGGAACGTGTCCTGCCCAACTGCATTGGGGTTGTAGTTGCCGAATCCGAGTAATGGCTTCGAATTTCAAAATTATCTAAAGTCTGATCACAGGGCCGTGACCCCATTACAAACGTGTTTTCGTGTGCTCGCTGTTTCATCCTATCACGCTTTTTCTGGGTTGCTGTCCAGCTTACATCGTGGGGAGCTGATGTGGCCGGTAAGTTATCTTTACTCCTACGTTTTGATGGTGACAGGTAATAAACTTCGCAGAAGTTAACATCACGTCCCCCTGCACTGCTGCTGCTGCCGCTATTCGAGTGCCCATTGATTCTTTTCAACAGTGGATTACGACCTATCTGGGAATCCTGATTGACTTTCTGTATTTGATTTACACTTCCATCGGCAGCTTCGAATGACCGACTGACTTCTGTCATTTTACGGGTACTTGGCTCAGGAGTGATGTCTTCTTCGAAAAGGGCACAACAACGATTACGTTTATTTAACCTACTGCCGGCGATAAGGAGCAATATTACCAATACCCTCGCAGTATATCTACAAAAAAGCAGCTAAGGGAGCGATATTTTATCCCTTCCGAACTCATGAAATATTCATCGTCATATATTTTACAGTCAGCCTTGGAGCTTCAATCAAAGGAACAACTCTGCAAGATTTCGGCTGGAACTGATATCTATCCCTTATTTATTAGCCATCTGTCTATGTGATATCCGAACTCAACTATATTCGATGGCAAAATTTTCTCCTCGAACTTTGTCCTGACATCTCCACTTTGTTCTTGAGATGGATACGCTCCCCTTAAGCAACTTCAGGTTTTAAGTCCCGTGTCATATCCTTTCGGGGTAGTTCAGAGGTGAAAGTGTGTATAAATAATTCCGAAACTTTTTATCTTGTCAAATTAATTTTCCTGCTGCCAATCAATTCATGTATCACATCCAAGATGGTGGAAAGTGGAGTTCACTTCACCTTAGCCCCTGCCGTCAACCAGGTAACAACTTTATCGGTATTTTACTGTCTGATTGACTGCGAGCATGGAATTATTCATATGTTGGTGAGATTGACTTGCCAGGCAATAAACGTCAAGTTCGTAACTAATCTTACCTCTCTAGGGGCTAAAATCAACCATCTCCTCACCGGGGGTGTATTGACGAATGGCAAGGTGTTGACCCAAGATATGTACGCCTGTAACGAGTCAAGAAACAAAGATATGACTTTAGGTGGCTTAATTAAATTTCTGGGGAGTAGAGTTACATCTAACAAAGAAATTCATATATGCTATGCTGTTTCACGTTTTTCTCAGTCTCTTTAACACGCTAATTTAATTCATTTTCGTCCTATCTCAGACCATTCGTGGTACGTTTAACGGCCGCCCGAGCTCATATGTCACGTCATTTTAGACTTAATCCATGGCAAAGGGACCCTAAATTCTTATCTTGGCGGTTGTAAAATAACTGAAATAATTTATGACTGTGCCATAGAATTCCTCTTCTGGTGGTATAAATGTTATCGTTAAGTTTCTTCCACTTTCTAATATGCCGCATTTTCTTATCTGTGGCACGGTTCGGAGGAGGGATCTTCATCTTCAGATGAAAATTCCTCCTCTCGTGTCGTCCCCAGCACCCCCACACTCACTGAAGGAGGAAAATATAAAAGAAATACATGCACAACTTGAAAATACATTTCCATGATTTTTCATTTCCTATGTGAGGAAGTCGTCTTCCTTTTACACATCACAAAGTCAACGAATTTTTCCTTATAGGAAAAATGTAGGTTTCTGTTGATGACTTTTCAAGGCTGTCACTTTTGGGTTTTCTTGTTGTTGTAAATGATTATTTGAGAAATGGCCGTGGAGGTGGGTCCACAACTGCACGCCGGATTCTATTTATCACTTCCTTTTAATATTGAAATTTCTGCACTTGACAAGTCCCTCTTGGCAGGCGAAATAATTTGTCTTTTATGTATTTTTGGAATTAAACGAAAAACATTGTTGTGGACACATTGGCTCTCCTGTGCTTCTGATTTATCCAATTCTTTCCAATGTTTCTGGATGTAGTATGGGAACAAGAATACTACTTTAGCCTTACTAACTCATATATTGTGAAAAATGAGGAGATTTTTAATTTGTAGCAACGTTTAACTGCCACCTATTCGAATTAGGACCATTCATAATATTGGGTTGTTTTTTTTAAGAGGGGAGAATACATTTGGAAGAATATTTTGAGATTTCCTCCGGGCGGGAAATTTTTGTGTGGTTTTCTCTTCAATATATATCGAAAACATTTGGAGTAGAAAACATAGATTCGTTTTGTATGGGGACATGTAATTGGTAAAAATTCTTGAAAACAGAAGGCGTATTCGTATTTTTAATCATTTATTCGGAAATCAGTGTACGTAAAGTCGCAACAGAAGTTCGTACTGTATTTATATGGTGTTGCTGCCTAATTTGTAAGACCTCCTTTAGTATTTTTTTTTAATTTGAAGGTTTGTCAAGAAGATTTAAGTAATGAAAAACTTATTTTTTTCAAGGTTCTTAGATCTTCCAATTGGACCAAGAAAATCCTACTTCCTACTACATACGAGGGCAAAGAGTACTGCCATGGGATGGGGGTTATCTCTTCCGTAGCCGGCGATCCTAGGGATATGGTGAATTTGGTTTCCTATTCTTCAATACTGGTCGTTGTAATCACGGATGCCTAGAATCAAAAAGACGGCATAACCTAAGTTGACGACTGTTATCGAGGGGATTTCAGGTTCCCCGGCATTGATAGTCAAAATTAAACCTTACGTTTTTCTATTGGCGGCTGGAAGATGTAGTGCATTTAACGTTTATCTCCCTGAGCTGCTTAATAATGGATACAATTTCGTTGTTGTGGCTGTTATTTGCAGCATGCTGTGAAGAAATGATTAGATAGAGGTGATCCACTAGCGCATTAGGGTCGTTCTAGTAGATATAATCAATGGAATCTTTAGATATACGCATGAGTACTTTGCCCTTTACTGAAATCTATTTTTCTGATAATATATTTACACTTGCAGCTTTTGTTTCCCTTGATTTGACCAACGTCCTTATAACCGCGTTTGCAGGCATTGGTTTGCTTCAAGATTGCAGCGTAGTCATCAATAACTGCAGTAAACCTCCTTCTCTCCAATAATGTTGTTTCCATCATAATCAATTTGAAATTTTACTCCTTATTTCCTATCGATTTTCGTGCTTTTGTTTACGTACAGCTGCATATACTGCTGGTGTGAAACAGGGACTGAAGCTCAACGAAAAGAAACTTTTAGGCCAATGACCAAGAGTCTAACAGAGACTCTAAAATTATCGTCCCCTGTCGAGGAATCTAAAGTAGTACTCTAAACTGTCTTCAAGCTAGAGCAAGGGGATGCACTCTTGAACCACAAATCAACATTTACAAAAATTATAATTAAATTTATTGTTGATCCCCTTTCACTGAATTGAAATTAAAACTATTCACAAAGAAATGGAACTGGCGCCCCATTAATCAAAGCTGAAATTCGATTTTCAATTGAGTCATTTAAGTAGGAAACAACTATATCGATCTATTGGCAGTTTTTATTAAAATATGTAGTATAAATGCATTTTTACGACGTTCCTGTTTTTGCTCAGTTTCAATAAAAAATTGTTTTGCAGTGTTTTATTAAAAATTTATGATTTGCAGTCAAATGGAAATTGAAATGCACGGAAATATTGAGTAATTTTGGAGTTTTGCTATGGAATGCAGATATATTATTAATCTGTGGTCTAGACTGAGGCTTTTGAAATAATCTTATGCTATTATATTAATTAAAAACTTGAAATATTTGGATGTTGAATAGAATTTAAAATAAAGAAAATGTAAGTGTTAGCTAAAAGTTTTTGTGCTAGGTTCTGCAAAGCGGGTCTTTCAATGTTTGTTATATACGTATATATACGGTCTCTCAAATATTTTAAATGAGACCATTGGGAAGGTCTATGATAAAACTGTTAGCTATTACGAAAACACATATGCAACTGTTGCTGTAATTTGCGATTTGTAATAGAAAATGTCTTCGAGTCCCAACAAAATTCATACCTTCATATACCCCCAATTTGGAGAGATGTTAGAGTAGTCTTTATATCCAAGATAGGAAAACACCCAGCTTCCTGGCGAAATTTTAACAACCGATCACTTTACCCCACTTGTTATGCCCTCTTCCCCGATTCCTCCGCCTCGACCAAATTCAAAACATCTGGCAAGCCCCGTGTGCATGATTCTACCAATTTAAAAAACTTCGAAACTACAAGCCATGAACGGACCTTGAGTACGAACACATGAACTGTTTTTTATGAACGCTTTAAGATAGCAGTACATGGGCTGACGAAGTATATAAGCGCAATTTCGCCTATCTTAAAGCGTTCATAAAAAAGAGCTCAATGTTTTTGTTCTTATTCTTGTGCATGGGTTGTAGTTTCGAAGGTTTTGATTTGGTCAAAACCTCTGGGAATCATCTGTGGTCCCAATATATAGATATATATCCTCTCAGATAGCCAGACAACACCCAATACTAAAATTCTAGTAAAGAATTTAAGGTTGCCTAGGATTACCGTCAGTATCTTAAACACCTATTCAAGGAGAAAAAGTTTAGTCTCATGTGAGTATTGAGACATGAGCTGAGCACTATAGGAAATTGCAAATGGTCCGGCCAAGAGTGGAGTGAAAATGACCTTTATCTGACCAGAGTCTTTTTGCGTTGTCGCGAAGTTTCACCTTCAACAGGTTCTTGAGGATTAGAAGAAAACACGTTACTCTCTTTACTGGATAGAAACTGCGATCATTAACATTAGGTAATAAAGTAAATAAGGTGATTCTTCTTAAGAAACTGGAACCGCGCATTATCATATAACACTTTAGGGATGAAAATATGTCCTGTACATGTTCACCTGAAATATTTAATGGTGCAACCTTGAAGCTGTTGTGAGAAGAAGATTCTCGCAGATAAAATATATTTTCTCTTTATTTGCCCAGATATGGAATATCAACCCCATGGAAATATTAAACTTCTCGAAGGGTTTAAACCTGAGATTATTTAATAGACGGGGATTCACAAAACAATTCATGATTGTGCGGCTGAACCACAACGATCTGTTAAAGCTCGTAGCCGTAGACCAGGGAACTGATTTGTTTCTTCACAATAGTTAAAACTGGACTTAAACACAATGGCTTCTACTAATTATTAGTCTATTGTCAATTAACCCAGTGAACCCATCACGAATTATTGATGAAACTATTCTGTACGTCACTACCGAATTTACAAATAACTTCTAGTATTTTTTTTAGTGACCACAACCGCATCAGAATTCAAAACACTTTTGTTGACAATATAGAAAAGTTGTCAACATAAAAATTATGAAAAGAACTTACAACAATTTGGTGTGAAAATTTTCAGAGTTTATTCTTGTCACGAACTATAAGCCATGCATTCCAGCACAGGATTTCCAAATGTACAAGGGAAGAATTTCACAGACTCCGGGTACTCCACATATTCCTTTTTCATATTGATTATGTTAATGAGATCAAATAGCAAACGAACTGTAATATATGTAAAGATGTAGAGGGTAATAATTAGTAAACAAAGGGGGTGTTGGATGAACATGCTCGGGAAGGATGAGCACCATTTAGCTATGCATGCTGACGGCGAGACAATTTTCCATGCTTGAGAGAGAATGAGTCCGTCACATAGATACATCCAGAAATATCTCGTTAATTCGCCTGATAAAACAGATGCGATTATTCTTCAGCGTTAATTACAATGGTTATAATAAATTAATTCAGTTTGTTGCGTACGTACACGTGACCCGCTTGCTAATACGAAGGACAGAAGTTGTACAATCTTTCAAAATACTTTTTGCGGATCTAATTATTCAGGTCTCCTTCTGGGGTTATTCTAAAGGAAAACATGACCATTAACTTGTACCCTGTGGCATGCCATTATAATGAATTTTTCGTAAAAGAAAAATTCCCCTGTTATGAGTGGGACGTGCGTCTGAGGAAAGTGACATGACCAAATCCAGAATTGCCCCAGAGGTCCATGGAAAATATTTTCCGAGAAATAACAAAATTCTAAAATCTTGTCCATGCTTTTGGCATAGCCGGAACAAATCTCTCGTTATAAATCCTTTGACAGATTCATATAATGCCTTCGTAAAAAGTCATGTCATTTTGTCAGGAAAGATTTACGTAATTATTGCTGCTGACTACGAGTTAACCACACATACATTCATACATATCCAGGCGGAGAATGGATTTGTCGGGACGACTTGTTCTTTTCCGTCACTTTATTACGGTTGCCAGGCTCTGTGATTCCATCTTTGCAATTTAGATAATGTACGCAATGGAAGAGACAAAGCTTTACCTTTCTGGGAATGAAATTGGTATTGTGACACTACATAATTAACAAAGCCGAATGAAATGGTCGGTTTTACTTTTGTGTCTTTCCTGTCACATTAGCCTATTGTCAGAGTTAATTTTGTCGTCGATGTATTTGAAGGTATGAGGTAGTAGTTGAAAAAGTAATCGAAATTTAATTAGAAGTTTTGTAGATTTTGTAGAAGTATTGAAACGCCTTTTCAAACGTTTTAAAAGAAAGAAAAGATGTCACATTGATGGACTTGAAGTCCTCCGGATCCTTGTAGCTGTCATTTTTTAGACTTTAGAATGAAGATCACACTTATCTCCTTCCAGAACCGAATGCAAGTCACGTCGTAGATGTCTTTCTTTTTGGGAGTATGTATGGAGGCCTAAAATGGTGAGAAGATATGACGGCCTTCACTTTGATTTTATTAATAGGTCCGTTCAGTCTCTGGCCGCCTGCAGGCTCTCTTTAATGAGATGGTTGCTTACATGAAAGAAATTCGATAAGATCTAATAGACCTGGAAAAGTAGGGATAAGTCAGAATTTCAAAACCCTAATGCGCAAGTGAAGTGATATTGATGGAAAACAAAAGTTGCAGGGTAATGAGCAGAACGAACGTTGAGTCATAGCCAACGAACTCCCCAAAATGGCAGGAATTTTGTTGTTCACTTATTTACAGAGGATGAGGGGCGGTGAACTTTTTATTTACTCATGACATTTTCTTTACCACAAAAGTTTTTCACCAGCATGCCACCATCTCTTCTAAGACTGAGTTGGATTCATGATTTTCTTCTCCAAGGGATTCAGTCGCTGTCTTTCACCCTTTATTTGGGCGAGGTTAGTGGGAGATTTTCTTAGAAGTTGTGGTTTTCTTGGGTCACCACCCGTCTCAAGGCTTTACTGTAATAAACAGAAATAGGCATATTTAGGTTTTCAAGGATTTTCCCCTAAATTCCTTTTTGGAATGCATTCGTTCAAAAGGTAGAAGGGCTTTCCATCGTTACAAAAAATATTTATTTAAGAGCAAGTACGACGTCCTGAAAAATGTCACCTGAGGTTTTAAAAGAAGGTCTAAGTATTATTTTCCCTGTTAAGCAAATTATATCATATTTTGATTACTGTTTGTTACTATCAAAACCCAGATGGATACTCACTTTAATAATTGATGAGACTTCCTTTTAGATTTCTTTTATCGTCCGTCAAGAACATGAGGATCGTGGCTGAGAACGCTGGAATCTACTTAAGTATTTATTAGAAAATTGCAGGAAATATATTCGATATGACGGGTATCAATTTTATCTTTCTGTCAACAAAAAATGAGGAAAATAAATTAGTTGATATTGATGACAGAATAAGGAGATAAGATTCTTCATCATAACTACGGAAGATACACACAGCACTACAACAAGTCATTCTTTTTCATCTCACCCGGCAAGACTTCATGGCATTTTTAAGCTGTTCTGAATAGCGCTTGATATAGAGGCAAATAGAATATACAAAATTAAATAAAGCCCCCGAGGATAAAGTGAGTATATAAAGCCAGCGAAGATAGAAAGCCGTAATACATCTTACGAGAGCTAATTACACGGCTACTGGAAAATGTAATACCCATTGTGTTTGCTGTGTCCTTTTTAGCAAGTCCTCCGTCGGGATATGTTCCGTAGTAAACACGCATGTACGTACCATGGTAAAACATAGCTTGAGATGAATTTCTTGTCGACAAACACACGCACACACACACACACATAGTTTTTCCAAAAGAAAATAACAGCTTATTGTGTCCAAGGTTTCCAGGCAAATCAAATTTAGGATACGTCATATGTAAACATATTTACATACTGAGGACGATGTCAAATAAATTACTTGTTAATGAGATTAAAATTAAATTTTAGGCTCTTCTTTGAGCTGTTATTAGTGTTGCCACTGTTTGCTTGTTGTGCATGACTATGACTTGCCTTAATGAAAAGTGTTTAGCACACTTCGCAAATCCTTGCAGTTAACTGGAGCTGCGGTTACAATTCTAGCAATTTCAGCAATTCCACATTCATCAGGTCCCATTGCTGTGATGAAACGTTAAGAGATTTTAATTAAGAGCGTCTTAGAACAAAGACTAATTAATAAAATCTACAGCACAGAATTTTCTGATTACCGCGGAAATTCACAGGTACAAATCCTTCTTTGAATGAGAGTTTGCTTTCTCAGGTCTGGTTGCGCCTTTTTATATGGTAGTTAAAAGGCACTTTGCAGAAGTTTTCAGCGGGAAAGTTTTTATTGACGGAGGAAACAACTTTGTGCAGAACTAAATTATGCTGTTCAAAAACTGTTTTTAGAAATTATAGCCGGAATAATGGGTCTTGCTGATGTAACAGTTCTGTACAGAATGGCTTTTGCCGTGGAACTTGAGATTCATTTTCTTTTGAATTTAATAAGTTGAAAACACTAAAAACATAGACAAAGTTTTCCACCTGCATTTTATTTTCCTACCTTAACTCCCTCGAGAACTGAACACAAAGTATGGAAATAGTAAAACGAATTTTGCGATTGCTCAGCATTTTTATTACAATATTATAATTTTCTTGGTAGAGTGCTATCTTTACAATTTTATTATTATTCTAACGTCGTTTTTGCTCCTCCTTCAACACTGAGTTTTCCTTTTTACTAAAATACCAAAGCCTTAGCCTTTAGTATTACATTATTAATTATGAAAGAATATTCAATTCAAAAACCCAGGATGCAGGATGTAGAAAAATCTCCCATTTTAATTATTTTTTTTATTAATTATTAGTCTGTAAGGGACAGCGAGACAGTTGTTTAAAAGGCTCCTGGGTAAAGAGCACAGTCCTAATAACGCTCTATAAATGGCACTATACAACCAGAAAAGATCCCATCCCAAGGTAAATTGATGCTGTGTCATTTCAGCGGTATCTTTAAGCTCAGAAAGAATCCATAAAAATTCGAAAAATTGAACACAAATTCATGCCGATGACGCTGGTTGAAAGAAAAAATAATGGTCACAAAACTGACCCCTATACAAGTAGATCTTGACTCTGCAAAACTAGCTTCAGTTCAGATGTGCTTAGCATAAGATTTGTAATAGATAATCTAAGCATCGGTTTCATTCAAATAACTTGGATAAGTAGTGTCCTTTTTCAAAAGTTTTCAATATCGGAAGGATAGTTGATTTATGCCTTGAGGTGTACTAAAGTAGGAGCAGCATTAGTTAAAATATCAACTCTTCCCTTATTCTAGAATTCATCAGCCAAGATATTGTGGGGGTGAATAAGTAGCAAATTCAATGGACCGGGTTCTAGTCTTATGGAAATAGTTCTACACTCAATTAATCACTGTTATCTAGAAATGGACCCAGAGAAAATCTTGCGAAAACGATCATACTGCCACATACACGAAAAAGGAAGCTATCAGCCAGGGAATCAACCTTGAATGATTCCATAGTTAAATTAGTGTTTGATATACATTTTTGAAATAAAAAAAATTTTGAATTTTTTAACAATTATAGGCTAACCACAATAGCGCAAAAGAAAATTCCGTTGGTCGCGTTCATTATCCGTACCCGCGTTATCGTTTTTAGGCTATTAATGTGCATTTTATCTTATTCTTGTTACAAAAGCTTAAGAAGGAACATTTGAATTTCAAAAGGGTCAATTTTATTTGCAAAAGGTTGAATTTGGTTTGAAAAGGGTTGATTTGATTTGCAAAGTGATGAATTTGTTTTGCAGGAGGGAGAATTTGGAGTTTAAAAGCTGTAAAAGCAAATGCACTCAACAAAGCGCGGAAAAAAAATCTATAAGACGCAGTTCACTTAGAAGAATTCTGTGCTTAACCTTACCAAAAGCCTTGTTAAAGTCGTACAAATACAATCAATCAGTTTACCCTCTTAAACTTTGGTTAAACAATAAATAGAAAATTGAAGAAAATTAGTGATCTTTCCTTTTAGTAAGCCGTGCTAAAAAGATTATAGAAAAGGTTTATTGTGAAAGAAAAGAACATCACAGACCAACGATTTAAAGATCGTGACTATATAGTATAAATTAGCGATATGTCTATAATTCGAAATACAGTTCTATCTTATGGGGAGGAATCATAACAGTGAGGTTTTAAGGTTTTTGACTATTAAATAAATAATAGAGAACAGGAACGAGGGGGACACCAAAACGTTTAACACAGACAAAAAAAATACCGGATCGGCACAAAAAGCTGTCAACAACGCTGGAGATATGTTTCAAAAGTAAAGTTCGAGAAGTTTAAGAGAAGACGGCGGAAACGTCTTCTCGAAAATAAAATTCTTAGAGCTAGCATCATAGGCGTCATTATCTCAGTGGTCTGCTAAGGAAGAAGATTCAAAGAAATCACCGGAGGATCCTCACTAGATGTATTGCTGAAACTCAATGAGGAAGGGTATCCATCAGAGTTCCGCTCCAGTTTGATAAAATTTTAGAAACGCTTCGGAGTATCGCGTAACATTTGCTTCATGGGGTTCAAATAAAGGCTATAGGTAAGAGGACTTCAACTCAGTAACTTAGTGAGGATTAACACTCATGATCATCTTCGCTCATGGAGTAGCAAAACTTCTTTCAGGCATCTTTTTTTTAAGTTGTTAACATACTTTGAAAATAATTCAGCCTAGCTGGGCCATTATGTAGACCACAAGATTTGGCGATATGTGCACAATACTTCTTCTCATAAAATAAATTAGTTTCTCATAAAATAAATTAACAGCTCATCAAGTACATTAGACCAATCAGAGGTCGAAAATAATCGGTTTTTTGGAAATTGCAACAAATTTTAATACCGGTGTACAGCTGGCCTCAATAGAGAACACTAGAAAACTGCCAATACAAATGCAATAATATCTCTCGAATAATGCTGATATTACGCTTAATTCTAGATTAATTTCGCATTGACACTAGTTGCAGAAGGTAAGTTCAGAAAGTACAGAAGGTACTTTGTTACACGTCATGAACAACACAAGGGAGAATCCCTTTGTTGTTGAAGAGATTCTACATTTCTTCCGTTTCCAGGATATCACATGAGATTGTTTTGTTTGGCTTCAGTTTTTGCTTAATTTGTTTGCTTCACGGCACACATATTATCTCTCACATGTAAATTTATTTTTAATTTCATGTTTTACAGTCGCCGGAAACCAACTTCCCCTCTTTTCATAATATCTGTACGAAAACCTAATAAAAATTTTGTGCAGTAATTCAGGCAGACCAGTAAAAATGTACAAAGAGTTCCATCTGGGTAATGGGGAAACATTAAAAAAAGTACTACAATAAAAACATAATTGAATGAAAATTTCAAATTGTTTCTTTCATTTCCTTTCATTTTTCTTTTATCTCTGGAAGAGAATTCTACTTATGTGGTTTATTTCTCCACCACAACAACTGACTTGAGTTTTGTTTTTATTACGTACAGCGAATGTTTCGATACAGGAAACGGAAATATTACCTGAGTACCCGCTGGGCAAAGTGCTATATTTGTCAAACATCCTTACAAACTTTAGTAATGAAAATATTTTCAGGAAGAAATTTAATTTTCCGTCTCAGGGGGGGTTGTTACAAATTTGCGCAGTTATTTGGGAATGTTATGCTCAGAGGGCCATTAATTTTTAATTATGGACCACTACTGTCCTCAGAAGTTATTTGTTCTGCTTGACAGAAGCAGTTCTAGGCTCCCAGTTTTTTGGGTAAGAGGTAGGGTTTATTGTCTTGATTAGATAACTATTCGATTATAACAAATACGGCGTCGGTAAGCGAGTAAATAATGAGATGGATATTAATGGGCTCTCGATGGCATATACCCAAATATAACTGTCAAAAACCTATTCCTTGTTGTCACTTCCAACGCACAGGAAACAAAAGCATCCAAATAGTAGGTAACAATTTCTTAAAATATAATAAACGCAATAAGTATTTTTATGCTTCAATAAAACCGTGAATTTAAAGGAATAAGATATACACGAACCTTCTATGCCTTTCGGTAGATCCTCTTTTGTTGGGTAACAAGCCAAAGGACAGGAGGAACGTGATCGACTTTAAGTTTGACAATTCATCTTATAATCAGAAGTATGAAGTTCAAAATAGAATCTTGTTTATTCATCTACCTCGTTTTAAAAAAAGCGGTTTTTTACTTGATTTGCTAAGTGTTTCATATGGCAACCCTATGAAGCAGTTATCCAAATTAGCCCGCTTTCTAACTTAATCGTTCGATTTTAATGTGGTATCTGTATACCAAATTTGAGGTCTCTAGTTCAAGCACAGACAAGCGGATAGACAGAAAGACACAAGACGGGCAGACAGATAGACAGATGACGATTTCTTTTCGTCTCTGATTAATGGCAGCGTAGTTTATTTCTGTGCACCATGAATATTTTTATGCGTTTTAGGTGTTTGCTAAAACTTATAATAACCTACATCTAATACGATTTTGGGTTTTATCTATATCTAGAGGTAGTCAGAAGAATTCAATCATCCCGTCGTCTCTTTATATTTAAGCAACAACACCATGATAAACTATGATCAACTAAATATACATCTTACTCAAACTGGTGGCATAAGACTTATTGTCTATGTAAAAAAGAAGACAATTTTTTGTAGTATATTTTGCTAAATATCGGAGAGATTTTACATCAACTTGCTACTCAATTCTCTGTCTGTTGATGAACTATTGCCTTTTAAAAATGTATTCCCCACAGGATAAATGGTATTTGTAAAATATCTTCAATCATAAATACAGTAGAAACGACGACAGCAAGATAATTACGTTGCCTCACAACTACACATTATCCATTTATGCCAGAGGAATATTTCACATTTTACATTTCTGCCAGAAGATCCCATCAATATTTCATTTAAAATTTGTGAACGTGACTGAAAAATGTCAAAAGTTCGATCAACATGAAATGTAGTTCAGTGCACACATGGAATTGGATCCGTGTGGGAATGAGAAAATATTACCTCACGGGACACCATAGTAGTTCCTGCAATAATCTGTGAAAAAAAGTGTTTGCTCAGGAAAAGTACAAATTCCAGTTCACAGCATTCGGAGTCACGTTGGGATCCAATTTTCGCATATATTCTCCGCGGGTATGCATGCCATTGGCACCACACCACGAACACAGCCCTATTGAAATTTGATAAAAATTGTGAAAATCTGAAAAGTTCAAACATATCCCGTCGTACATTAGATTTGAAGAAAACTTCAACTGTTTGTGCACTACTCCTTTTTGATCCTTTTTAATCCGAACCGTTTGTTTGGTTCACTATTCGTTTCTCGCTTCAAACTTTTCTCATCAATTATTCGATTGAATTTTTTCCCCCTTTTCAAAGGAAACTTTTACAGGATACCCATGCACCCAAGTGTGCCAGGATATTTATACCTTAAGCTGGTGCCCATTCCTTGTTCGGCTTTATGTTCTTCGGAATAAGTAAACGTTCGTTATGGGTGCCCTAATGCACTTTGAATACACTTGTTCTAGTCTTGATCCCCAGAGCGATGACAAGCGAATAAGATAAGTTTTAATGTCGGTGCCAGAAAGTTTTTGGTCATGTGCCCCAACTTTACTTTCGTTGTCGGTATCCGCAGAGAAGAACTTGGACGGATTTTGGGAAATCGTTAATCTTGCGTTCCGGTTAGATATTCGTGTCCAGAAATGGACGAATGGCCATTAAAGGCTTGTAAATAGTCGTTAGAAGATATTTTACAGAAATTGGGAGAACTTTCCAAATTTGAAGATTTTTAAATCGATTTTATCTATGTATTTGTTTATTATCATAAATTTATAAGACAGTACGCTTTAATTATATTGAGTTGACTTCTAAACATACAAAAGTCTTGTTTAATTCAAGTTTAGAGCATGTATCATATATTTATTACCCCGTATATTAGTGCTACTTACAGTTACACTGTCGCAACCGTAGAGACTATTTGGAAATGGCTCAGAGTGTGCCTCTAAATCGCGTGTTCTTTATTGAGCTCGTGGATTGTATCCGTTGCTGTGAGTTGAGAATAGATATTTACAGAGTGTTACAATAGTTTGGTTTGGACAGATGTTAAAATTGAACGGAGCTTAAACGTCAATTGTTTTTTGAGGTTAGTTTTTTGTTTTGACATCTTCAGTCATTTACAAATCATGGAATCATGGAAAAGTTGAGCATTGAACAACGTGTTAAAGTTATTGTAGTCTATTTCGAAAATTGACATTCAAACAAAAGGGCATTTCGTGCTCTTCGTGATTTTTTCGGCCCGCATAACCAACCAACAGATAGTGGTATTGACAAAATTGTGAAGAAATTCCAAGAAACCAAGTCTGTGGCAGATGTTAAGTAGCCAGTACGTGCTTCATGGTGTACATTCTTTGCTGGAGGAATTATTGGACCATTTTTTTTGAAAATGATGCTGGAAATTCGGTCACAGTGAATGGCAAGCGCTATCGCGCAATGTCACACAACTTTATGTGGCAATTATTGGAAGATTATAACATCGATGATATGTGGTTTCAGCAAGATGGCGCCACATACCACACAGCCCACGACACAGTGACTCTCCGGCATGAGAAGTTTTATTTCATCTTGGTTTGTAAAATTCGGGCGCATTGGAATAATAAATTCGTAATGTGATCGAATATTATTTTTTATGTGTAATTCGTAAAGCCTCACCTTTAAAGCAAATCATTAACAACTGCCCTATGCTTTATATTTCAGAAGATATGATATTTTAAACACTACCAGAATCAATGTGAATGAATTTTTCAAAAAGACATATCTCCGAAAATAATTGGCCAAAAACTAAAATATTTCACATAAATCATTTAATCGAACAATTAAGCAAGATTTTATTGAAATCTGAGATAGTCGACTGAGACTCGCTTGTCGATTTTCCACGGAAATTAGTGATAGGTAATTTCCACGGAGTTAAAAATGAGATCAACTGGAATTATTTTCGATTCTTTACAGCCTATATAAAAGATAAAAGATTTTCTCACAGTTACATGTCAATACGTAACATTATTGTCTTAAGTCTTCGATCTTCCATCGAAAATAATCTTATATACTCGAATATCAGAAAGAATCTAGATAATATTGGCTTTTACCTCAAATGTATTATATAAGTCTTCTTCTTCTTTTGTATGTACATTTGGATGACATAAAAATAATATTTTGTACTTTTTATGAATCTTTTATCAGGTGCTTGCTTGCAATTGGAATTTTTTGTCTTGCTACTCAAAGTTACTTTTTCATAGAAGTTCTTCGATAGTTATCCAAAATTGCATCTAAGAATGGGAGAAGTTTGTGGAATTTTTCACCGGAGTTTTGAACTCCTCAGTTATTGAAATGAATAATGAAAAACTTGTCTGCTGTTTGCATTATATAGCAATCATTTTGCCAATAAAATCGAGAGTATGGTGTGGCATGTAAACTTTGAGAAAGTATTCAATCTATAGGGACGGCAGAATATCTCAAGTCGCTTATACCTCTATTTGCACTGCAATTATTAATAAATAATAAACATATTTGCATGTATCTACATTTAACAATGTGTGTATTTATTGATATTATTTGCAGCTGCTTAACGCTTACCTATGAAAACAAAGCTGTCTTTTCCATTAAAAAATTCCTACGTGGCACACCTGAAAAGAAGAAGAAAAATATCTATTAATAAATCTATCATATATCAAACTATCTATCTATCATATATCAAGCTTGTTATGGTTTTTACTTTTAGCTTATGCAATTTAAATTAAGAAAACTTCAAATGAGCTGATGTAAATAAAAAAACACGCCAGTAGACACAATGCAGTGCAATTGCTTCACAGAAGAATAGTACTCTCTTCACAGAAAACAGAAGATAGTAGTCTATTCCACATTCGTATAATTCTGCTCAAGAAAGACAGGATACGCGGATGTCACGCGTAGGAATAGATCTACAAGGAATGTAACGTAGTCATAAAGTAGGTTGAGATATGAATTGAATTACTA
>QYTT01078751.1:0-11015 GCA_006980735.1 Dasypogon diadema | reverse complement strand
AGCTAGGGCAAGATGTATCTAGTTATCGCGTACAGAGAACAGTACTAAAGTCGAAAAAATTGGCATCAACATTCATTTATACCTGGCCGGAGCATCTCCTACCATCAGCCTGATCTCCCGGCGTAGCATAGACCACAGCAGAAGAAGTGGCCGTGGATCCGGCGATGTTTATCTCCAGACGTATTAGGTGAACGCTGGTTCTCATCTCGAACCGGGATGTGCAATACCTCGCAAAGATTGACAAAGACGTCTGCCTGCAATCGGTTCTGCATTAATTTTCTGATCCTCATTGTCTTTGGCAGTGAGTAATTACACGAGTTAAACTTTCACACATAGAGGCCCTCGGCGCAAGAAAAGCCCGCCCGGGGACGAAGATTCGAGTCTAATGCGTGAGAACTTTTGCTTAGACTAAACTTGAATGTAATCTTTCTCGTTGTGAACGTTTTTACTGCTTTGTTTGACAGCCCTTGACAGTTTTTTGGGATCGGTTCAAAACAAAAAAAAACAGTTGGTTGAAAAGAAAGGAAATTTGCACTGATCTCTATGTAAACAAAAGTTAAAAATTAAATGAAATCGAAATTGTCGAGGTAATTCCCAACAAACGAGTGTAATTCACCCAGCGGGATGCATCGTAAATCATTGCAATAAAAACCTTGTACTGCATTTAATAACAAATCATGGACAAACCGAATTACACCTGATCACCTTTTGTACTACTGTACTACTTGACCAGAAAAAGAGAGATTATACTGAATTAACAAGTGGAAATCAAAGCAGAACTTCCCGTATCCTACCTACAAAAATATTTACATCTCATAAAATAGGGACCCTAGAATTATTTTGGTGTTTATCAATACGAGTAGGAACTTAGCGCGAAGAAATTAATTATTATTGTCCTTAAGAGTTTTTCATTGTGGTTGATTTGTAAAGCCTAATATCTAGGGGTCTTAGACGGTACATTCAAGAAAATTTGCAAGCTGGAAAATTAGAAGACAGAATCTTCGGATAATATTAAATCCATATACGAGCCCTTTATTTATGAAAATGGCCTAAGTCACTTCTATAATCATGGGAAAAATATATTTTAAAGGACATGGATTACTCTACAATTCGATTTTTATCAAAATTGAGAAATGCAACTTAGACCACTTTCAAAATAAAAGGCTCATATTGCAAATTCATTTGCCCTGCTTTAATAAGCTTTTTTCCTATTACTTCCTATTCGGCCGACCTACCTACTACAACGATTCACTAAATAACTTAATTTGTCTATAGATAAATGTTAGTAACGCCTGCAATTAATTTTAAAAGTAATAATTAATATTATTAGTTAGTATAAAATTGTGAAGTCTTAGCTGGACTATCTGGATTCCTTTTTCCTCGAAAGGCGACTCTGAAGGTTATCCCAGGACAACGTGGGATACATCTGAATATCTAAGAAACTTCGCTCAAAAGAATTCTTCAAACACGGACACTTTGTTGTTGTTGTTGGATACAAACGTAATATTTCCTTAATACAATTATGAAGATTATTTAGGGAACCTCAAATTCAAACTTTAAAATTCATTTGTCTTAGCTAGGGAAAATTTGTAAAAATTTAAGGAAAATACGAAAGAATTCTATGATCATGGAACTGAAACAGCAACATTTGTCATAGGTGATAACATCCTTCCCAAAAATGGAACCCGTAAGGAAAAATTAGAACCATATTGGTTAGGACCCTATAAGGCAACAAAAATAATATCAGTCGAAAATACTTAAATCAAGATAGGTCGAACTCTTAAGATAGTCCATAACATTTTCACAGCCATGAATTAGTATTGGAATGATGGACATTGCACTAAAACAAACATAAGCACAAGTAATTACGGCATTTTTCGAGAAATTTGCGTATTTATGTGGAAATAAGAAAAAAAAATCCAAAATTACGACTTTAAAAATTTGTAGCTCCTAAACGAAAATATCAATTTTTTTTTTCAAATTAATTACCTTTTTCTTCTGTAAAGGATGAGAAAATGATATAGAATTGAATTTAATTCAAATTTATCGGTATAGCACTTGCTATGACAAAAATAATGCAGATGGTCGTGTTCGTAGTAACAACACAGATAGCCATGTCTCTAAAGTTCATCTAGTTTACGACATCCGGCTTTGAACGCTTAGATTTTAGCCATCATTCTTTACGTTAGATTTCCTCTTTTGCCCATATTTGGTTAAACATTTCCTCATCCCCTTAGGGTGATTTATATTATACAATATTGTTTGAATATAAATGAAAATAACACTTAATCTCTTTTATTCTAAAGCTTTACATTGGTAACAAATCTTGAAATATTACCCGGATTGTTAAAAATTAGAGCAAAAAACCAAAATGTGTGTACCTTCGTTATTGGCTTTTTCAGTTCTTTCATTGATTGTTATCAACAACAAAGTCAGTAATGTGTGTGGGATATCGCGTAAATCCGAAAGCCTCTCCGATTTGAACGATCTATTCCAGGTGTGGAGAACTGAGTGAGCATTTGGCCGTAAAGAGTATACCCTGTATATTTTCCTCAACACGTATGAAACAGATAAACGAATCGGCTTGCTCTTGGAACGGAGAATACTTTATGCCAGATTGAAGGCCAGCAGGGACGCTATTACGAGAGTATGCTGAAGAAACCCTCAGTTCGACTTTCTTTTTTGATCAACTCTTTGCTTTTGGGACACAGAACGTTTGATGAAGACGCTTAAGGCTATACTGATGACAGGGTTTTCTTTGTTATACACACTGCTCTACGGGTATCTAATCAGTTAAAATGTTGTATGAGGAATGCGGCATATTTGTCAGTCCATACAGAGCGTTTTGATTTGTTTACAAATACAACGAACACAACAGACTCTTTTAGTTCTGAATAGTGATGCCATGCAATTTCTCGAAGAACTTAAAAATCCGGAAGCAACCGTAGATATGAGACTTCTTCTCAGGAAATATTCAAAAGCGCAAAAAGTTTTTTCGAAGAAGTGGAACCTATGGCAGGATTTATTCCATTATTACATACACTTTCATAGTTTTTCTGGATGACAACGGACCGAAATAGAGAAGCATACGCATCATCGGTGCTTTTGTCATTATTCCGGGTGTAGTGCTAAATGCGTTTCTTATCGCTTTGCCTCTGTCTTCATACTTTTATTATGAAGTATCGAAGATAAACTGTTGACACCTCCACCTTAACCTTGCTCCTTTCTTCAAATTTCCTAAAAAATTAATCCAAACTAGGAAACCGCTGTACAATTGCACAAATTGAAGGTATATGAGTGACATAACGTTTCTATATGTTCCCTCAATTTGTACCTTAAATTTCAAAGCGCGTTTTTTTCAGAGGTGTCTCCTGTAGGCCTAACCCTCCCATGCAAGGAAGCAATAAGAAGACACTTGCAAAATATTTTATCATGCAGAATAATGAAATGAAAGAAGTTCCAATAAATCCATGTAATGTGTAGTAATGAACACAACCCCGAACTGATGCGGATCAGTGTTGCCATTATAAAATTTCAAGAAAAGCTCGATGAAACTCCATATAAAAAATGTGGCTGAAATACGGAACCGGGAGCTTTCTTTGTATAATTAATATATAGATTTAGTGCTCCGCTTCTGCTAATATATCATACCTTCTTTACTAGTCGCCTCTGCCCCAGGATTTTATAATAATGCACATTTCGTTCATTATTATTAAAACTTGCTGCCTTTTGCAGCTGAAGCCACTTGTTGACTTGTCAATGAAATGTCAAGTGGCGCATGCACTCTTCTTCTTCCTAGGGGTATAAATAGAGGCAACTCAGACTCGATTCAGACTCGTACTGGAGCTGATCTAGAACGCTTGCAGTGAAAGTGTGATTTTAAACTATTTTGAAGCAGGAAATTCAAATTACACCGAATTGAAGTGTAAATCCCTTTCCTTTGCCAAATATTGGCCCGCATGTGAATGATTTGATTTCACTTCTCTTTTGCACTCGGTTTGGAGGCATTCTGATTTAAATCTTTTCCTAATCCCACAACCCAAAAATTGTCCCTATCCTACTAGTCTCCTTTAGTCTTGCAGCAGACTCATTTTGGAGCTGTTGGGTCTAAATTGCACTGAACTGAATGGCTAAGGAACACTTGTATTGAAGTAGTGTAGCACTACTTTGAAGTGCTTCCTCAAAAAATCTTTGGGGAATTACTCCCTCCTGTTTTTTCAGTGCACTTGAGTTAGAGACATTGACTACTCCACCGTAGTGAGGTGCTGTGCTACATTGAAGCGCACATTTTATTTATTAATTCTCTGTATTAATATTTATTTCTTTCTCCTTTTCACAGGTTAAATTAGATTTCGATTGAATTTCGTTATTATTTGGATTTGCTTTTTTTGGTTTCTCGCTTTTTATTTAGTTTTAATTTGCTTAATTATCTTTCAGTTATTTTTTTATTTATTTTGAATTACTTTATTATTTTCTACTTTCGTAGTTTTATTTGATTTGAATTTGGTTTTATTTGGAATTGTTTTTGTAAGTTTTTAGATTTTCTGTGGATAAAAAATATTAAAAATTGATTCTCTGTTTCAGTTTGAAATCCGGCACCTTTCCTTCCCTTTTTTTGCTAACCCACCAAGTGTAGACTTAACACAAACTAACTTAAAATTTTAAAAAAATGGGTGCCAAGACTTCAAGAGTAATTCTGATGCAAATAATGGGACCAAATGTGGCTAGGGCGGTAAGGGGTCTTAGAAATTTGCAGCAAGCAAGGAAGAACCCATCTATTATGATTGAATCATGTAGAAGGAGACTTTAGGGCGTTACAATTTCCTGATTAATGGAGAAGGGCCCGAGATTGCAACCTACAGAATTATGATGATTGTGGTGGTTGAAATTCTTCGGGGGGTGAGTTAAGGTGTTGATGATAACAATGATACTTACGCCGTTCAAAGGGTGATTGCCAGATGATAATACTAGAACGACCATATTCCTTGTCCAATTCCACTTGGGAAGCAAGCAACTTTTTTACGTTAAAAACCTGATTAATGGAGAAGGGCCCCCCTCCCCCCCTTACTGGCTTCGTTTATTCGGTTTCTGACCTTACAGTGTGGTCACAAAAGTTATGAGATCTCGGATACCACAAAACACCGTTTCTGTAATAGTAGTGTGTGTAGTAAACACGTGGACTATTTGCTCAATGAAGCATTAAGGACATGTACCTCCTCCAGCATTACATAACAAAATAAGTAGTTCTAAATAATACCCGCCTTGTTATCTACTATTCATTAAATTTCATAAGAAGAATTTCAAAATTTCCTTACTTAATGGAACTTTCTGATCTTTCATTTCATATGCGATTTTATGTCTTCACACCCAGAGAAGACTGATTTTCATAGAGAACATACTTGATTTTACGACAATAAGATCGTAGTGTTGCACGGGAGGCAACTATACTCACATATTACATGTTTCTAAAAAAAAAGCTCTCTCCAATTTCGTAAAGTGCACCTATTCATTTTCTTAATGCATATTCATAGGTGCTTAATCCAATTGTTCTGTTCTTTTAATTTTAGTCTACTTATGCAGACGGATGCGGTATAGTTTCAACACTTTACGATCCGCCAAAGTTTTGTTCGTCGTTTCGACTGGATTCATCTGACCTTACGGCGTCATCTGCTTCAAGCGCATAGATTCGAATTGAATAGCGAGGAGTGAAGCAACCCCCACGAAATTTATGGATTGTTACATCACCCGCAAAGAAGGTCAAGTGCAGAGACCAATGGTCAGCGTGCGGGTAATTGCTTCTAATGGAAACCTATCAGACCGAACGGAAATCTTTTATCTAAGTACTTGCGAGCCCAATATCTAAGCCGAAGATCAAGCAGCATTACCTATAGACTTGCCGATTTTTCTTCTTAGCAACCGCTTTAATGCCTAAATTAATTCCAGAAATTGCACAAAGTTGCATTCGAACAATTGGCGGGTAGCCTTGTGTGCAGCATGCATTTGCACTTTTAATTATGTTTGCACATTACCCAGGGAAAATCGCACTTATAGTGGAGTACAATGCGCCTGCGCTTTGGAAATATGAATATGACATATGCTAATAAAGCACCTGAACTATAAATGAGACTTCATTCAGGCAAAGAATGTTAATTACACGTAAAGAATGTTTGATATTTACGTGCCAAACTTCACGAAAAGTCAGGTACGACTAGGACTGTTAGGCAATAGGACTATTTTCCACAGCAGTAAAACAAACACAGTTGGGTGACATTCCAGAAAATACTGACAACCCGAATTAATTTTGCAATGGAATTAAGCAGCGATGGAACATTTGATTCTTTTTTTTCCAGAGTGCAAAATCACAACAATAGGAAATGTGTCAATTCTTTGTTAAAAGTGCACGACAATGATCAACCACACGCTCTAAACTTCTCTCACACTTACGTGGGATGACCAGAAAACATTAGTGGGCATAGTAATTAAGCATGTTGGGGAAATTAGAGCAGAGCAACTGTGGCGCTGCTTTTAACCTTGGAACAATAATGCAATTAATTGCGATTTGCATGCAATATGCTAATTTTTTCATGAGACATCGTTTTGTTACACGACACCTTTATATATAGCATTTTATTTTTGGTGTCATTTAGAAGTAGTTAACAATAATAGTACATCAAGCAAACGTTTTTCTTTCAAACATGTTACATATGCAAATCTAGATCCGCATCACTTACACTTGTAATAAACTGCTCCTGAACGATACCTGAAACATATGCTAAACATTTTCGTTGATTATTTGCCAATAAACCCATCTCCCTCACTTCGTGTTGCAAAAGAAAACCAACACGTGGCAATCTATGCTCTCCAACGTAGAATAGCCGTGCAAAAAGTCTTGACTTGCTTAGGTGCGTAATAAAAAAATTCAAAGAGTGACTGCGTGAAGCTGATGGAAAATGACCAACTTATGGCAGCAGATGGACCAAAAAGTGGATTGCCTCCACGCTTTAAGCGCGTGCAAAGAATCGTTATCGAAATCCCTACCACTGGATAAGGACAAAATCCTTGCCTACATGAAGGACATCCCCAGCTAAAGGAGTACCTGCGTGAGCAAGTACCGAGGATGAAATAGTACCCTGGTTACCGTGGTTACGGTGTAGTACTTGAGGAAGGAGGCGGAACAGGCTCAATTTATATAGGGAAAACTCACCTATAAGTTAGACTTTCCATATACACTTGAATTAAGAAATTTCGTCCGCTGGTAAGGCACCTGAGTGACGGACATCAATAACCTTGCTACCATCAGATGGAAGAGAGACGGACCCGTACCAGCGTCTAACAATTTATCATCTTAATCTTGATCACTGTAGGAAAGCATCAGCAACGGTGCTTCGCTACTTTGTGGAGGAAAAGTTGGGTGTAGCCATATTGCAAGAATCTTGCTTCCACGAAGGTGTGATCAGGAGATTATCGGAAAATGTGGGTTGCATGGCCAGCAGATAAGATCAGGATGCTGTAAAAAGGATGGTATTTTTACAGGGAGTGACCGGGTCTACAAAGAGCTTCGAGTCTTTAAAATATGCGGGCCTGGTTGACATATTCCCTATCTTACTAAACTGGAGAAAAAAGGCCACTGGATAATGGCTTCGGAGATTATTTGTCACTTGTATTGTGGCTGATTATACGCCGGTAAATAGCAAGGCAAATGGACTACTTGAGTACATCACGCTGAAGAAGTTTGCCTTAAACGTAAAGCAGCATAAAGCTGTGTCTTCAACAAAATTCAATATAGGAAACTGGAACACAAGCAAACACAAGATTAGCCCGGTAGTGATGAAAAGGGGGGATAACACGTTTCTTTACAACTCGCCATTTGAAGCGACGGACATTCATATAACTACGTTAATATTCACTATCGCTGAAATCATGAAGAATACTCTCCGAGTGGTAAGAGATGGCGTGAGGAACATGATTTCACTATCAACGCGATCAAAGCAGAAACAACAGTCTTCAAAAGGATGACTAAGTATTTGGAAGTTGAACCACTTACGGTCCTCGAATTTGAAATTAACTTTTCTAAGGAGGCAACATCATATTGAAGAAAAGATCATAAAAGCGAACGTGGTGTTGTATTAATTTAAAAGGGTGTGTGGATCAAGGTGGAGTAAGCTGAGGTATCGAAGCTGGGAAAATACTCATTTAACTGGAACCACTGTTTGATTAGAGCACTAAGTCATCAAATTCGATTGGGAAATCTTTAGATTCTAATGGAGAATCACTTATCAAACAGAAGCTTCAAACCCCAGATCATACTGCATTCAGCTGCAGTTAAATCTGGCGAGGACACTGGGTTTTTTATAACTATTGACAAGATTATATGGACCGTAAATTTCTTCAAACTATTTAAGTCACCAGGCAGAGATGGTATTCATCCCGCTTTCCTACTCCAATCTAGTGACTTAGATTGTTCAGGATTCAGGATGGTCTTCAAATCTAAGGCTAGCTGGGTGGATTGCACAACGACCTAATTGAATAGACCAATAAGCTTAACCTCTTTTCAACTAAAAACATAGGAACGTATTTACAAATAGGAAATTTGGAGTGAAGCCACTTACTAAGAAATGAATTTCGCACATGCATGACGAATGCGGAAATAGCAGGGTGGTCAGGAAGCTGTGTAGGTGGCATAATAGCTAAAAGCTTGCCGCATATACAGACAATCTTGTCATTCTCCTAAGGGAACCCTTTCAAACACAAATCTGTAATTTGATGCAGATCGCCATTAACCCTCGAAAAACTGAACTTTGCTTCTTCACCAGGAAGAGGAAACATCTTCTTCCATCATTGATTCCACTCTATTGGAACCAAGGAAATATGTCAAGTACCTAACCCTAAGGTTTGAATAAGAAAATGTAGAGACAGTAACAAAAACATTTATAAGGTTAAACGACTGTAGCGAGCAAGTCAAATAAACTACTATTAAAATATCTCGGTCGGGGACCCAAGCAAGTGGGGAAACAGGTCACAAACCCAAGCAAAAGTAGTACTAGAAAATGTTTCGGTTGGAGATCCAGGAAAATTCTTGCTTTTGTCGAGAACCTGAGAAAAGTTTTTGTCTTGATGGAGAATGTTAGACAAAATGGGAAAAATAGGATGACATCTCGGTCGAGGACCCAAGATGAATCTCTGTTTTAGTAAAGCTACCTAAGGGAAAGTAAGGATAATGTATCGGTCAAAGACACAAGGTGAACAGTTTGAGATGGTCGAAAACTTGAGATCAATTTAGGGATCTCTACCTTGGTCGTGGAAAGGAGTGATACTCTAATCGTGTTCGATGATCGAAAACGATTGAAAAGAGAGCAAGGAGATTTGCTCAGAACAACGTGAAATGTTAGTAATAATTTCTTTTGATCGATTTTGATCCAAGGGGTGTGAATGTGGATGAAGGTACTACCTGAAAAGGGATAGGGGTAGCGTGATGCCGTCTTTTGTTTTTTTCTTGTTATAAAGTGGACTAATTATTCTTTCGTAATAACTGAAAAAACAAATGTCGGTAGTGAAAAAATTTTGTGATAAAAAGGATTTTTCTCGGAATTTTAAACTGAAAAAATCAATTTTTCCCAAAAACAGTACAGCTATTTTTTTCTACTGAAACAACTAACAGAAAGGCTTACTAGTTTGAAATAGTTACGTCCATTAGCTATAGTTTCGAACTATTTTTGTTCAAATCGGCCAGATTTCTAGGAAGATATAAACAATTTTGTCTGTCAAAGTCCTTAATTTATCGACTCAACATTAATAGCTTCTATCTCTGAAACAAGACTTCACTTGGCAAAATGTCCATACAATTTTTTAATCAACTCATCACGAGCAACAACGTGATGTACTTGGTACTAACTTGATACGGAACACCCTATGTATTAAAGTACCTGAACATCATCATAATCATTTGAGTCGTTTATCTTGAAACTGGCGTAAGTTCATTTTTATAACCATAGTAAAAATTTATTGGAAAGGGTTTAAATTTACATTTAGATTTTTGTTAAAATTGAAAAATGTGACTTGCCCCGCTTTCAAAATAAACGGCTCATATAGGAAGTAATAGTACGTGAATTTTTTGTTTGTGGAGAAGGGGTACCAGGGGTAAGGAGAAAATCCTCTTAATTCTGTCGAAATTTTATTGAGCAATTTTTATATTTTCAATGAATATTTCTGTTCTCAAGGGTAAAATTGAATATCTGATGGCTTATTTGGAACTACTACATAATCGAGGTAACTTACACCTATAGAAAAATGCCAATAGTTTTTCATTCTTTACTCTCTCCTGTATTCTAATGATATAGCGCTAATATTGCAAAGATTTATTTTACTGTCTTTTTAAAATTTCACCTCTCTCGCGTATAATAAATTCTTCGAATGAGAGTCATATTTTCACATCTACACTTATGCTAAACAAAATCGTTTGTACAAAATTATAACATGTAATTATCTGTCACTTTATTTAATTTTAAGGGAAATTTCAAGGATCAATCCTTGGTCCTTTACTATTCTCAATGTTCATTAATGTCATATTTTTACAAATTAGTTTGTGTCACCTACACCATAACGCGGATGATGCACAGTCCGATTGGCCTTGTTGAAGACACTATTAATCGTGTTAATGATGATCTTCAATCTTTTTATTTATGGGCCGTAGTTAATGGTACCTACCTCATTGGTAGGCAAAATTAATGGTACTCTTCGTTTGTTACGTTTGCAAAATGGGTGCTGTCGGTGTTGGGAAAGAGTGTTGGGGTCCATGCAGTCGTATAATAAAAGATTAAACTAAATTAACAGTTTTTTTATTATTTTGTTACACAGTATGTGTCTTTCCTTCTTCACTCGTTCTTCTTCCGAAAATGTGCTCAGCCTGCAAAGAAGAGAAAAGGGATCTTTGAGTACGACTACTCAGTGGGCTTACTAATAGAACATTCGAGATCCACAGCGGGACACACCAGCGCTGTGGATTCCCACACACAAAC
>QYTT01078750.1:0-10910 GCA_006980735.1 Dasypogon diadema | reverse complement strand
TTTTATTTTGAAAACTACTATTTTTTACGGCTGCCTGAATGAAGACAAATTTGTTGAAAAATTGAAGGTTTTCTTTCACATGCCGCCATTTTGTGAAAAAGTAATTTAAAAAAAAAAACGACTACGAAATATATATATCATTTTCTTTTTTCAGTTGAACCATACCGGAAGTATCAACACAACCTTTGGGAGGGGAAGTTTTTACTGATCGGCATTTTCCTATACATATCCGTCTTAATTTTAATTATTTTTTAGTAAAAATTTGCACAAATATACTTCAAAGTATCCTTGATAACATATCTTTCCCCCAGTCCTTAAATAGTTCACTATTACTATTACTATTTATTAAGGATCCGAGTTAAAAATTTAATCTAGGCCACATGTGGGAACCTGACTTTTTTATGGTGTGAGATCCAGAGGCCTTTGAACTAGGCCACTGCTAGGCCATTGTTCATCCACCCAGTACTACCCGTTGGTAGCTAGTGAACGGGATAGATCTGTTTACTGACCCATCCACCCGGTCGACTTAGTGAAAGCCAAAATACGCTCCCATTCTTTTTCGCCTGCTTGATACAGTTCGTCAAGGAAGTAGCATTCCAGGTGCTTGAGTCTTTTCGCCTAGAGAAAATGCATCACAGTCTCCGTTTCGTGCCCCTATCCCCTACAGTCGGCGTCGTTAGAGTGACCGATTCTGTTTTGGTGCGCTTTAAGAAATCCATGTCCTGTCAGAATTGAAACCAGCAGTCTCAGTGATGGTTTGTTTAGCCGGAGAAGCTTGGACGTTGAACTAACATTAGGTGGGACCCGCAGTTCCTTGGTTGTACTGACGACCGGGGTCACGTCCTATAATCGGTGATGTTGGTCGTTAGCCCAGTTTGCAATACGCCCAAGTAAATATCTGGTCGACATCTCTTTAGGAGAGGTTTAAGAACCAAAAGCGGCTCCCTCACTCGCCAGACCGTCTGCTTTCTTATTACCATATATGCTGCTATGGCCTGGCATCCATAGAGTGCTAAGGTGATTTTTCCCGGACAGATCATTAAGCTCGTATTTGCAGTCTGGTATTAACTTGGATGTTAGAACCTGACTTGGGCCAGAACTGTTAGTCTGATAGGGTCCGGACTCGTAATCGGGTCTGCACCAGATCAGGCTGTCCTATAAGGGCACTAATAGAAATCGGGCAAGCCAGACCTGGGCCAGAGTTTCTTGGTGAAAGGTTCAATAATTGTAATTAGTAATTAGTTGGTGGCTTTAATGAAAATTTCAGCCTATCGAAATATTTGTGCAGATTTTGTCTTTATACTAAAGAAGGCCTTATGAAAGAAGATATTGTACCAAAAAACCATAGAACAAGTGAAGACTACAACAATGCTGTGAAGTATCTTTCATCAACTCCTAATGTTAAAAATGTTCGCGGTATAAAATTAGAATCTCCTTTTAGGGCTTACAAATTGTGCAATTTTGGACTACCTTCATGCCTCGCGCATGATTTGTTTGAAGGAATATTGAAAAAAGACTTATGGGATATTGGGATCCAAATGAAGATGAAAATACAGACGAAGAAGGTTTCACACAGAAAAAAGAAACTTTGATATGATTTAGTAAACAAGCAACTTTTACCAAAGATGAATACAAAAAAATAGACTCAATAATGGATGAATGTTATATCCAAGAAAGAAAACTTTTGTCAACAACTTGATAGAAATAGCAAGTTTTTCAGCTATAAAGAATTTTTTTTTAAGCACTTTGAGAATCTAACAAACAAAAAAATATCTAATGACATCTCAACTTTTGCTGAAAAAGTACAAAAAATTATTAATTTTGCGGAAACAAAAAAGGCAAGATTATCAAATAAAATAGACAAGACAAGGTCGAAGGACATTCTTATCGCTCTCCAATTTTTGTGTCATTATTTTCAAGAAGATATGGACTTTTTATGCAGCACTTATGATGTAAGATTAAAAACATTTTTATTCCGTATAAATGAAAACAATTGTAATGTTCTTTATTTATTTTTTTATTTTCAGATTGGTACTCAATTTTCAGATATTGAAGTCTTAAGAAATTTTCCTTGGTGTGCCATTTTCGTTAATTTCTTTCATCATAATTAATCAAACTTTATTAACTTACTTAGTTTTTTTTAAACACATTTAGAAACAATGAGCAAAGTGCTATTTATGTTTTAATTGAAAAAGAAGTTGCAAATTCGACATAAAAGGATATTCTAGAAGGATTGCTGCAATAATTCTGTTTCTATTTTATTTTAAACAAGATATACCCTCAGGAAACATCGCAAACTTTGGACTTCATCCAAAGTTATTTTTTTGAAATCCACACGGATATAACCAGAGGAAAGAAAAAAAATTCCAACGCTATGGCAAAAGTGTTGCGTCAAATAATTGCGATCACACAAGTTTTAAAGAGTTTTTCTAGGATCATCTATATATTAATTATACAAAGAGAGCTCCCGGTTCCGTATTTCAGCCACTTTGAAATTTTATAATGGCTTCACTGATCCGCATCAGTCGGGGGTTGTGTTCATTACTTTGGGGTTGCGTTCCTGGGTAACTTTCGTGTTAAGTTCGTTGTTTGACACTGATAAGTATGCAATACATGGATTTATTGGAACTTTTTTCATTTCATTATTCTGCCTGGTAAAATATTTTGCAAGTGTCTTTTTATTGCTTCCTTGCATGCGAGGATTAGGCCTACAGGCATTACCTCTGAAAAAAACGCGCTTTGAAAATTAAGGTGCAAATTGAGGGAACATATAAAAACGTTATGCCACTCATATTCAATTTGTGCAATTGCACAGGGGTCTCCTAGTTAATATAAATATTATCTCAAAAAACAATGATGTATGTAGTGATTAAAACACATAAAAGACTTAAAACAATTTTTCTGTTCACTTAATATAATAATAAGAATATATACAACATTGTTTTTCAAAATATTTTGAAATAATTAATTTACTTCACAGCTTTGAATTTAGGTTCCCTTTAATAATTAAATTTATGTTTATTTCTTTTATTAATAAAAATAATTTTAAAAAAAGTGCTTTTCTTTAATTTAATTTTTTTAGCTTTTATGGATGTTGAGTGTTTTATTTACTTTTTATTTTGTGGAATGAAAAAAATATAAATTGTGGATTGTACTTGCAATATTTCATTAAGGGTATTCACTATTATAAAAACAAGCGCGAAATCGTGAACACCTCTTTTCAAAATACCTTGCAGTTATAATTTATAAATGACCATTGAAAATTATACATTTAAATGACGTTTCCATGGAAAATAAACAACGGCAAGTTTCACCTGAGTAAACTTAATACTTTTTAACACGGTTAACAGACTTTAATACAAATAATGCATACCCCTATTAAAGAAAAAGATGACCTGATGGAATAAAAAATTGGATTTTTCTTGAGTTATCAGATTGCTGGCCGATGTCTATTTAGCAATAAAAATTAACTCGCTGAATAATCACAGTGATAAGCAATCTATTGGCTTTCGAAACGTTTTGAATTTTATACCTTTTTGGCTACCGTGTGTATAATTTTACGAATTATATTATAGTATTTGAATTAACCTGTATGTACTAAACGCCCCATTTTTAAATAAATCGGTTTTTATTATAGTCAAAAACTATCACATTGTTTTTTAAATATATTATATCATTCATCTAGATACCTAGCAATACTAATTAGATAAAAAAAGAATATTTCGCGCCTATTTTTGTGTCAGCTTTTGAGAGCAGTTTGTGAGAAGTTGTAGTTTCAAGATATCGAGGAATGAATGGTAAGTTTTTTACTTTATTTACCTCTAGTTATACATTAAATCATGTTTGTGTTATTGTTTCATCGATTTTCAACGGAGTATATAATGCAAATGAAATATATTTCTAGAGACAGAAGTTTTATGCCATTTTTTTATACCGCCCCATTATTGGGGCGCTGAGCGCGGGGTTGTACTCTTATATTTACACCTCACATTTTTTGTAATTATCATTTGATTTGTCTACTATTCTCACGAATATACTTATTTCGATGCATATTTTTTAATTATTTTTGTAATTTACAACAGCTGGTGGTCGTTTCAGTTTGACTTTGGCCGAAATAGTGGATATTTTAGAGGCTGAAGATGATATTATTGAAGGTACTATCTACACATGCCCACCTAGTAACCATTTTTTGAGCGATGCTGACAGTGATGATGAAGAAACGCATGTTTACGAAAGTCAGGAGAAGTGTTACGGTCGGAAATTATAGGACACGAAAATTCAACTGACGATAATCACCTACCTCTGTCGGAAATTTCATCAAGTTAGAAAATTTGCAATAAAATAACAAGAAATAAGACTGAAAGAGATTGGAAAAGCATAGATTTACCAGAATACCAAAGAAAAGATTGGAGTCGTCCTAAATTTTTGATTGACGATAAATCGCCTGTGGAATGGTTCGAATTATTTTATGACGATGAAATTATAGATTTTTTTGTTGAGAACTCAAAAAGATACGCAGTTTTTGAAGGAAAGCAAATTGATGTGTCAAAAGAAGAAATTCGCCTCGTAATAGCTCTTTTTTTGCTGAGTGGATATTGTGTTTATGCCAGAAATCGTATATATTGCAATACTGAGTCCGACACCTATCATCCTGAGGTAGCTAATTCAATAACTCGATCGCGTTTTGAGCAAATACTAAGATTTATCCATGTGTGCGACAATGCAGCTCTAGATGCTTCTGAAAAATTCGCTAAAGTTCGACTTCCGTGGAGTAAACTAAACTAAAAATGGATGAAATATTCGCCTCAGTACTCTGAAGTAAGCATAGATAAGTCAATGATTCCGTATTATGGTCACCATAACACCAAACAGCATATTCATGGAAAACCAATACGTTTTGACTACAAATGCTGGTGTATGGCCACACGCCTTGGATATCTTATCCAAGCTGAACCGTACCAAGGTGCTAGCACAGGAAATACTAATCCCGAACTAGGTGTTGGGGGATCTGTGGTCACGAAATTAGTTGCCAAATTACCTACAAATTTTCAAGCACATGTTTATATGGACAATCTTTTTACATCCTTTCGATTGCTCACAGCTTTGAAGGAATCATGCATCAAGGCACTGGAACGATACGAGCAAATCGTGTCGAAAATGCACCTCTGAAATTGCTTCAAAATATGAAAAGAGAAATTCGTTGTAGCTATCATCAACTAACTGATGAAAAGACAGGTGTGACTCTTGTACGGTATAACAACAATAATGTGGTGACCGTAGCATCGACTTGTGAAGGTATTACGCCTATGGGATCTACACAACGTTGGTCAAGCAGTGAGAAGAAAAGGGTGTCGATCCAACAACCAAACTGTGTCCAGTAGTATAATAAATATATGGGTGGCGTCGACCGGCTCGATCAAAATATAGGAAGTTACCATGTAAGTCAACAAAAAGAACTTTTGATGTAGCCTTTGAACGCTTCCATTAATAACGCATTTCAGCTATATCGGTTCTCACCAGCTGGCCAAGAGAAGAGCCACATCGAATACCTTTCTTTTATCAGGGCAGTGGTTACAACTTATCTGGGAAAATATACATCCATATGTTCCATAGACCGTCCATTGAAGCCGACAACCAGGAAAGGAAAAGTCCCTAATGATATTCGTCTTGACGGTGTGGAGCACTTGAGTATATCTAGCGCTACTCAAATATCTTGTGGCCAATGCCACAAAAATACCACTAAAAAGTGTCGCAAATGTGACGTAGGTGTCATGCTAACTGTTTTTAAAAGTTTCATTCACGATGAAAACTAAGATAAAATATTTCAAAACAAGTAACAGGTTTATATTACATTTTCATTACTACAGTTACCTTTATACCTATCTTCCATACTTACCTTTGTAACAAATCTTATTTATTTGATTATGATTTCCTTCTAATGAAACCGAACTATAACAGCATCACAATAGTATCTTTACGTTCAGAGCAGTGCCCAGCGGCCCCATCTTTGGGGCAGTCAAAATTTCTAAAACTCTGTATTTTATATAGAAAATTTTTACAAAACATATTTATTTACATCAAATAATATCATAAAAACCACAAAAAGGCATTGATTTTGTCGAAAAAAAAACCTGGAGCACATATGGGTTAAAATGTATAATTTTACAACATTTGTTACTCATTTTAGTTGAATTCTATACATTTTTATTTAATTTTTTTGCCATGGTGTGTGTAATTTTACAAACCATGCTTGAAGTCGATTACAAGTTACGACTTTTTGTTTAATTCATTTACAACATTGAACATTAAAATTCAACACGATGTGTAATTTTTTCAGATCGATTGAAAGTTACTATTTTAAGAGTAGGCATTAAATTGCCTACTCTTAGAGTAGTAAGAATTTTTTTACTGTGTATATATAAAGCCGACTTGTCGCAAAGAAATTGTATCAATCACAAAATACCCCCACAGATTATGATGTCTTAAGAAATCTTTTCATGTATTCAAGTAGTCACGAAGATTTCTGTGAGATAAAAATCTAATACCTGCACAATCAAGGCTATATAATTGCGATAGAGAACAAAACCAGACAAAGATATGTTCAGTCATGTAGCGCCCAATAGGATAGTTAATCGATCAACTATATCAGATGGTTTCACAAAATACGAACAAGGATGTGGGTACACACATTTATTTGGTAAATTTCCTCTATGTTTGCAGAACTTTACATCAGGGTACGACTAAGCCCTATCTTATTTTTGCTGAAGCAAACTAGATGACGTAGTAATAGATATTTTAGTTATGCCGCAGAAACTTACTTGAGAATTACTGCCATATTCGTTACAATATCTCTAATAATTCTTCTCATTTTCAAAATTTATATTAAGCAATATAAGCCTTTTGCAGCGAGTATATCGTTACAATTCTGACGAAATTATTGATTATCAGCTTCAGTCAAGCAAACATAATGTTAAAACTTATGAAAAGCTTCCAACTCATTAAACAGATGATTCTAGGAAACTTTGATAAGGGATTACTTTTCAATATTGAAAGCATTTCAATATTTTACTTGACATCATTACGTAACAAAGTGTAACAAATCTACTCAGACCGATCCCTATCATATTTCATCTTCTGCAGGAAGCTATTTTGCTGAGAGGAGCAATTAAGGCCACAAACTTATGGAAAGAAAACATAGTCGCTTTTTCTTTGCTTTGACAAAATTACAGAAGTTTTTCAATTATAAATTCTTGATCTGTTGTGTTGCTAAGCGCAGACAGTGTACGACTATGATGAAACTATGTATGTGTACAAGTAACAAGAGTAAAATACAAAGTGCATGATGATGTGTGTAAGTGGCAGGCAAAGATAAACACAACAATTCCGTATAAATTTCTATGACTACGTTGCCACTTATTTGTATAAAAACAACTTCTATCTCATATTATAAATCTACCATGTACCTACCAAGAATTCTACGATGTTCTAGTGGAGTACCTACCCCGCCTTCTTTCAAATGGAGAATAAACGAACGTGTGGAAAATGTACCTTGCGCTTCTCCTATGGTGTGTTACAGCAGAGCTTTTAGTATAGTAATAAGGTTTTACAGCATAAGCATCTTGATTTATGGGTCCTTCTAGTGTGATACATATTCACGTATGTGTTAAGAACACTTTCCAACTAACTTGTGAAGGTATTTATCTAAGCATCCTGGCATTTTGTTTTTGTATCATGCAATCAAAAAAAAAATTAAAAGAAATGGTCCATTTTCGTCCTCAGATGCTATTTTAGATTCTCTTTAAAATTCTTAAACATGTGAAAATGTGTAATAATTATTTATTTCTAAAAACTGAGCGTAAGGATTTTTTAAATATGGCATTGCACGAAAAATATTTACATCCGCCATAAAAATCTTACCTTAAAATTTACAAGGCTTATTCAAATGGAAACTATATACATATACATACTTTATTGAATGATTCCCCAGCAGTTTGACAATGCTATTTTCGGTCAGTTTATGTCACAGTCGTCATCATTTATTTGTATTTCGCATGCTTTGAAAATGTCGTAATTTATTGATTTCGAAGTGTCGAACCAATTTTATAAGTTTTTGGGCGAGGTTTTCATCCAACAGACATCGTAGTTATATACCGTCGAACTTTTGCCGAGCCGTTATTTGTCGTGAACCCCACGATCACCACTCTTGAATTTTCAAAGTCAATAGCCAATAGCCAAAAAAAAGATTTAAAAAAAAACACATTTTGTCAAGCCTACAGGGCAGAATATACCGTTAAGTGTTCCATTTTTTATATTATTATAATTATTCCGGCACGTGAAATATAGTAACATTGAATTATAATTTGTTGAATAAATAATGGGAAAGATTTTACTAGCCACGAGCCTCCGAAGAGCGTTTTTCTATTCTGAATAGTTCAACAGATTTCAATAACGAAACACTTACAGAGAGGGAAAAAGGGTTAAATAAAATTCTTTCTTATTTTTAAATCAAAGAAGTGACAAATGTACAAATAAATATACAAATAATTGGTCTAAGACAGACGATCCAATCCACTTCTCAGCATGGAGCCGAGATACATTTACCCATCTCCACAATGAGAGTTCACGCATTTCAAGGAATTGCGTTAAGATTGGGCTCCCCGACAAGCATGCAAAACAAGTAAGAGTTAATAAGGTTACACTAATTAAAAAAAACCATAGGGGTTATTAGTGAATTAAAAATGAGTTTCGCTTCAAGTCCAGAAGGCGAAATTCTTAACAAAAAGCCAAGAATCATTTACCTAAGAATAGGCTCACATACGAGCATTCAAGACATGAAGCCATCAACAGAGCTAACCAGACAAATAGATAAAAATGACAACATATAAAACAAGTGGTCCTTAGCAGAGTAAAACAGGTTAGAGGATAGAGAATTAGTAACCCAGGGTACACACGAGGATCACACAACAAGACGAAGACGGTTCTTTAGTACAGTCTTGGACATGTTAAGGTAAAAACGGATCCCAACACGATTAACAGCCGTGCACATACGGTTGACAGGTTCATTCTTACGACGGTTGGTTCTAGAGAAATTGATATGCAAAAAGGGAACACCCCTGAGACCACGATCGTTTATCCTGAAAGACACCCCATTCCGTAGCAGCGAAAAGTCAACATTAGAGCTCAAGAGCTGGTGGATGAAAACTATATCGGCAATCTCTCGCCGCTTCTCCAAAGAAATCCAGCCGACGAGATTCAGTCGGTCATGAGAGGGCGGAAGGATTAATGGGCCATTCCAAGGAGCGAAGCGCAAATCGAATGAAATTGCATTGGACAGATTCGATACAGTTGATGTAGACAGCATAGAATGGGTTCCAAACCTGGAACGCGTAATCAAGAATCGGTCTGGCAAACGAGTTATATAAAGTTAAGGAGACCTGAAGATCAGAAAACTCCTTGGACCAGCGTTTGATGAGGCCAAGCATAGAGTTACTCTTGGAGACAACATAATCGACATGGGAAATAAAGTCGATCTTTGAGGCGAGTTTCACACCAAGGTCCATAACGCATTGAACGCGAGGAATGACATCCGAACCAAGTGTGTAAACATAGCTAATAGGATCGCGCCTCTTAAAGAACGACATGACCTCATATTTGTTTATATTAAGTTCCAGGCCGTTGTGCCCACACCAAGAGTAGAAAATATTTAAATCACCTTGAAGAGAAGCATTGAAGAGAAGTATGTATAAATACAGTCCGTTTGTAAGTTATTATTAAAACCAGTTATTGTACTCGAAGTAAATTCCAGTAAATTAGTGGTAGTAAACCAACCCGATGCAAACCCGTGTCTAACGTGACAAACGGAGAGGACACTAGTCCTTCAAAAGTCATAGATGAAGGATAACCATCAACACTCCTTTGAAGTTTACGAATTTATAAAACATATTAACGAGGGTAATGAAATAACTTGTCTCTAATATCATAAATGTACTCCTCATAAATAACGGATGAGCGAGCTTTAAACTCCTCATGACACGCAACAAAACTTTGGTGGTCCAAAGGGTCCCTCGTCCTAAGGAAAGTCTTCCAGAGTCTATTTCAGCCCTCTGTTAAACCAGGAGGTGAGCAAGACGGCGATCTTAAGTGTTCGAAAGGGACACATAATGTAAAAACATGTTAGCAGCCATATCAATGCTAAAATCACCAAACAAGGCCTGAAAATCTGAGGCGAGCTCATTGGCCAAGTCAGCGAGATTCGCCTTTTTAAAGTTAAAAGTGAAATTCATTTCTATATCAGGACAAAGATTATCTGGCTCATACCAGACAGAAACGACAAGAGGAGGGTGATGGGAGCCCACAGTAGATAGAATAGTTAAGCTAGATTCAACCGTTATGTTACTAGGGTCTGAAAAGAAGACAAGATCCAACTGCCTACCAAGAGCGTTCTCAACATTGTTCGCTGGGAATAGGTGAGTTTTAGGTGAGGTTTAGGTGAGTTTTGCATGCTACAAGCACACCACCCCGTGCGTCAGAATCTACATATCTGTCTCTTAAATTACATTATAATGTGAAGGCAGTGTTTTGAAATCTTTTATGAACAAGAAAATTGTCATCTACCTTTATTTTAGTAAACATATTACATTACAAGTATTTGTAAAAGTTAGAAAAGAAACTATCGCCCTCTGATATAGAAATATTTTGAAAAGCTACTACTCAAATGGTTCGCAAAATTCCTAGCTGGGTAAAGTACTTGGTGCCCCAGATAGGAAGGGATATTTATATAGGTATGTGTTATTACAAATCATTAACTCTTTCTACAAATCATGAACTCTTTTTACAATTGATTGACACTGAAATCGAATAAGTATGCCAAAGGTCGTACACTGCTGTTAAATAAAAGTATCCTGTGATTT
>QYTT01078749.1:0-15844 GCA_006980735.1 Dasypogon diadema | reverse complement strand
GTGAATAATGCGTGAAATGTTCAAGTAGCAAAATTTGTAAATAGTGTAATAATTATGTTAATGAACACGGCGTGACATATGATAACAAGGTAAGTACAAAAGTCATCTCATAAATAAAAATGTTAATTGTTTATAACTCTTTTTAGTTATTGCATTTCAAAATATATGAAACGAATCAGTTGTAGGGTGAGCAAGGGTTGTTTAAATTTTACAAACATGTCATATTTACGTATGATATTTTCCCATATTTAAAATTTAGTTGCACGTGTCTATAATGCTTCCCTTTGTCACATTGATGGGCTCTCATTGCTCGCCTCAATTTTTAGAGAACCAGGACGAAAAATAATCATAAAAGGGTCCAAGGAAAACCCATTACATTAACATAAGTGCAAATTATTTAAAGAAAGACTGAGAAAACCTTGTAATATTGATAAATAGCCCAAAACGTAACGTTTAGATATAATAAGAGTAAAACATTTTGTGTTCAATAATTTTTTAACAGCAAGAGAAAACTTTTATTTCATTTTTCATAATTCCAGGATTATCTTGATATTTTTTTAATATTTTCAAAGCTTTGATTTCGTTTAACAAGAATTTCACAGGTATGAAAAAATTCTCTTGAAAACGCAATTAATTCAATCGCAATCCATTTTTGCTATAATTAATTGCAATTACTTTATTGAAATTAATGTTTCAATCAATTGTGATTAATTTTGCAATTAATTGATTGAAAAATGATTGATTAATGCCCAACACTATAGCATACGAAGCAATTTTTCGATATATGTACTTATATAATGCATTTATTACCAGTGATTTTTCTATTAATTACTCGTAAGTACTTTCATCTGTCATTACCTCATTTCCTTATATAAGTACTTACATTTTGGCAAAAAGTAAGACCTTACCGCCTATGACATCGTGTGTAAAAATAAGCACTTGTATAAGGTATTTGGTAAGTACTTCCCCTTACTAGGAAGTAGTTTTTTCAGCACTTCTGTAAGCTTACCAGTCCTACTGGGACACAACACCAAGCTGATCCCACCAAATACACAGCAAGAGTTTCTTCCCATGAATATTTGGCTTAGCTGTAGATGTTGAAGCATGAGCAGGTGGCCATTCAACTGATGAGAATTGCACTTGCGAAGATACTAGAAAGATGTCCAGCAAAATCTCATGCTAAAATTGTAGATTAACTTGGAAAGTTTGTCAGGTTATAATTCGAAGCTCCTCTTCCATAAAAATTGTCTTCCATTTAAGCTGTGCTTTATCGTCATAGGATTGTCCCCTGAGCTTAGACAATACTATTACGTTATACAATTTCAACTATTCGCACACTCAATAGCCATCGTTTTTTGCTACTTTGGTTTCATTCCCGTCAACTGGCTTTTCATCTTTGTATATTATGTATTTCAATGTTGCGCATTGGTCTTTTACAGTGGAACCAAGAGAAACTATTACCATCGATTGCTTGCAACAGAGATGAAGGAATATGATTGCCTTACGTCTTCTGCTCCAAACATGTGGAAATTGTTTACTCGGCCGTGTGTTAATTTTCGGAACACTTTCACTAATTGGATTCATTTATGCGAATAATTTTCAACTGAATGTCGGTTTTTCATTGCTTTTTTCCGGAATAAAATGTGTTTCAATCACCTTTTAAGTTTCATTAATTTACAGAAATTCCATCTCGCAGCGCCTCGCTTTTCGCCTAAACCGAACACCAACCTTTACGGCGCGCCTCAAAATATATTCGCAACCACAATCGTACATTCGTATATACCGCATTACCAGAAATCCTGGAACCCTACAGCTAAGCAACCGCATAAAACGTGGTGAATTCTTTTCTTATAGAGAAATAATTCTTCAATTAAGCAACCGTGCAGACCCGGAAGAAGAAGACGAGTCGATTTTAATTGCTCAAATAATTCGAAAAGTTTCGGAAAATTTACGGAATATGGGAGGGATTCCTGGAATTTTACACTTGAATTAAGTCCAGGAGCTAAATTAAATATTTTTCTCATTACACAGCTTCAGCTTCTAGTGGAGCTGTACGTAGTCTGCTTCCATTTGCATTCTCTCGAGCTCGTTAAAAATTCGACAAGCTTTAATAAGTTGGTGGTTCGTTCCACTCCCTATTCATTTTAAAGTTGTGCGAAATATGAACTGCCGGAAACTTCTCAAGGTAATAACTAATAGCAGCTCTCAAAGTTTATTAGTGCTGACAGTAATTTCCTCGGAACTCTAATGGCTTCCTTCGTATTTCGCACTACCTGCCACGTTTCATATCCTCTCAAAGGATAAGCGCAAAGTACGAAGAATTTAAAAGATTCTTCTAGCTCCGTTCGAGATGCATTAAGTTAAAAAAAAAAAATTATGAAAAACTTTCATCCTGCAAACTACGAGTAGGTACTTGAGTTTAAAGGAAATTTTACAAATTCTTTTAAAAATATCATTTTTAATTTCATCTGAATTACATGCAGTAATGGGCAAATTGTCTACATAACGTAAATTAAAAACTGACATAGTCGTCGCCGCAATCTTTCACGTGGACAATGTAATATATGTCAACAATGTAAACAATGAATATTGAATAAATTAAATTCTCAAATGAACTTGACAAAGTAAAAGGAATTTGTGAATTATCTGTAAGAAGCTTTTGAATTCAAAAACCCTAAGAATGTTTGTTTTACTTATGTCGATTTTCAATATTTCAGTTTTCAATTTCCATGAAGCGTACCTATGAAGGCCCTAGTAGAACTGCTCCGATTTCATAAGGTAGTGCAAGAACTCAGTTTTCAGCTCTGAAATTGATATTAATAGATGAGCAACTCCATTTTACAATCCAGAAATTAGTTTTTAACTTTAGATCAAACTTCTGACAATTCAATAATGGAAGAAGATACATAAATGTTAAAATTAGATGAAAAGTAATTTCCTGATGATTTGAGAGTAATTTTACATTAGCTACACATTACATTGTATTACTTTCCAGAAAATACAGTTATGTTTCCGAGGACAGAATATAATTTCACCTGTCCTACCCATGAAATTCTAAACAAGCTGATTACGCCGACAGTAGTTTCCTACTTTAGGTATTTTCTACATCTCAATGAGTTAAAGGTTCACAACCATCGAGTAGAAACTAAAGAGGTTTAGATAAGAATTTAAAAATTGACAACTATTTTCTCTAATATTTTGGAAGCGGTTACATTATTATTAATTATATTTTCTGGAATGATGTAGATAGATTGTGGGGTTTATCGGAAAATTTTGAGAAATGCGATTACTATAATATATTTTACAAAACAAAAGATTATTAGTATTAGTTACTTTCAAGGAAATCGAAAGTTTGAGGTCTAAGGAAATCTGGAAGATAGAGCAAACCAAAGAAACTGTAGCTTTGCCTTTGAAATTCTAAGGGGAAGCGATTATTCTAAGGGGATAGCCGTTGTTTATTCTTGTACTAATTCAAAAATAATAGGTTAAGATAAAAGCAGCACAAAATTGTACAAAATCTTGACTGTATATCGTTTTTTCACATGCAGATTTGATAATTTTTTTCATCTTGTTACTTAGTGATCCCTTCGAAGTGTTTTATTAACAGAGACAATGAGAAGTACTGCAACTGTCCGACACTGGTGGAAAATAACGTAGAAACTCTTCCCATTTTTCCAGTAAACATATATTCTCTATTTGTTATATTTCTATAGGTTGGATAGTATTTAGGGAAGATCTGTATCATATACTGCATTGCTCTTGTTTTCTTCGTTTGCATGTTCTTTGTGCTGAAGATGTAGTTGTCTCTTTTGACTGTTATTTCTCTTTTTGTAAAGACATTCAATAAAAATAAGTTATACAGGGTCTCCGCTAATTAATCAATATGCGGTATACCAATAAAATTTTACAAGGTGCACGGAGGTGCACATTGTAAAATTCTTATAACTCCTCATGAGGGCATCGTTGGAAAGCCACAAGTATCCTCTTTCAAATAAATCCTTGGCCGTTATTCTGTGATACTTTTGGGAGGAGTTATAAGGATTTTACAGGATCAAGGGATAGGGGAGGTGTGATTTTACGGGTGGTCTCCGATTAAACGTTGATCAGGACACTTCAAGGAATCGATTGTTCCAGCGCATATTGATAAATTATACGGGACGCCTTGTTTTACTATCTCATCCTGAGGACCTGAGATCTGGAATACCCCAGAGTATCGGACTGTAAGTATATAAAGGCCAGTTAAAGTGTGATACTTTGTATGGAAAATCTACATAATTAGCGCCATATAATTCAATTATTTAGTTCATAGAAACCTATTTTTTAGTTAGCTTTGCTAAATCAGCTACAGTAGGTACATAGCATGTACATAAATGGGGCCTGTTTTTATCTGTATCCCTTCAGATTTAAAAGTTTAAAAAGCTCCTTCAGGGCCACATAATTTTTCTTTTAAGAAAAAGAAATGCAATGTCTAAATTTCTTATTTATTATTATAAAATGTGATTGGTAGTATTAAGATATATAAAAAACTATACGAAGTGCTTTTGTTATTTTTCTCAGTTCCACTGTTCTCAAGAAAGTACAGAGATCATAGATATACTCAAAATGGCAACCTTGAATTTTCTTTGAATTTTCTTCACGTATAAATACTGCTTCCCAGCATAACAAACTTATAGTCGATCTATAGACAATTCTTAGAACTTTTCGAACATAAAATCATGAAAATACATGCCTTAAAAGTACATACATCCTCTTATGTGTATCTAGTCCCAAAGAAAAAGTTTAGTCCATTTAATGATATTTTTCTATATTATGGCTTCTATTCTTTTGATTAGGTAGTAATAAGGCTGTAGAGCTGCTCCAGGACGACCAAGTTATATATTTTCCTTGGAAATATCAATCATTTATGGAAATTTCTCTGGCTTTACTTTTTTTTACTTTTGTCTTCGAGAAATGTCTTAAGTTTTATATATAATAAAGCAACCACATAGAAACAATTTTAAAATGAGTGGAAATAATTAGAAAGTCGAAAGGGCCTTAACATTGCATGGACATTTTTTTCATAACAAAACATTTCGACATATATGCAATTGTCTTTTCATATTTTGCTTATTACATAAAAAATGCATATTTGTGTATACGTATTGTGGTTCAAGCATTCGTAGTCCAAGTTAGAAGGAAGGGCGAGAAAGGAAAAAGACAGTGGTTATTTTTCGGTATATTTTCTCTTGATTTCAACATATTTTTCACATTTTTGAATAATGATTTAACACCATTAAAATAGTAGTCTGAAAATTCTTCAAAATGCTGCCTAACCGCTTCTTCGTCGGAGTTAAATTTCATTCCCCACAAACCTAATTTTAGTTTGACAAATAAAAATTAGAGACTTGGGTCCAAGTTTGGACTGCAAGATGGATGATCAATTCCTCAAAGCCGCATTCCTTAATAGCGGCCTTTGAAATAGCAGCAGTGTGTACGGACGCATTATCGTGTAAGAGCAGAATTTCTCGGCGCAGTTGTCCCCTCCTTCTATCGGCAATGCCTTTACTGAACTTTCGTTGAAGTTCAGTATAATATGTGGCATTTATAACGGTATTACGTTCCTTGAAGTCCAGCAGCAGAATACCTTCAGTATCCGAGAAAACTGTTGTAGTGCTTTGTGTAACCGTGGCTTTTTTCAGCACTAGTTTTCCGAGACGATGCCACTCCATTGAATCCCTTTTGTACAAATGAAGGACGAAGGAACATGGTAAGGAAACAGTTTCATCCCTTGTCACAATCTTATGTCTACGTCGTCTCTATACAACTCCAAAAATTCCTGGCAGCACTCAAACCACCCTACTGGGAAAAGCTATAAATATCGGATCGTCTGGTACGTTATCGTCTAGAGAGTCTGATCTCTGTTCTCATTGTCCCGCTCGAAAACGTTTACTAACCAAAACTGTAAAGTGCCAACGTTATTTGCGTGCAAAAGAACTGGTCTGTTTCTGATTGTTTCTAAGAATATTACTCCTGATGAATTGAAGTCCAATTTGGTAGGATCAGACGCAGGTGCCAGAGTCTGGTATAGACCGCATGCAGAGCTCAATGTGTGGTAACCACAGTGAAGCATTTTCCTTATATTATGATATGGGGATGCATAACTTTTATATAACCAGAACCACTTATTGTTATTTCGGGTGCAGTAAATGCAGCAAGAAAAAAGTCTTTGCCAGCGTTATAGAGGAATTAACAGAGTTCATGAGCGACCCGTTCTTTCAGGAAGATTCAGCTGCATTCCATCGGGCGGAATTTGTAAGATATTGGCCACATTATTTGTATGTATTACTATTTTATTCTATTTTAACTAAAGGTTACTATATACAAAACTAGTCTGGGCATTAATTCACTTTCTTCGACAAAGAAAAAAGAAGTTGTGAAGGGATTTCCGCTCAAACATGGAGAACATCTCGTAAATCAGTAGACCTTGGGAAACATTTATTGTCTGTTTTCGTCAGGACATGTACCGAGAAATAAAAATTGTTCAAGCCGAATGTGCACCGATGCCTTCGCTCGATATCCTAATTCCCTAACTCCTTTTCCGCCAAGACTGTGTTATAGCATCGTAGGGTATCCGCTGAGCTTTGGCTACACCGTAAAAAAACTAAGACTATCTTTCTATCAAATCCAGGTAAAAAGGATTGCATCGAAGCGAAAAGCTTTTGGCCGATCAGTCTAACAACCTTCCAATGGAAAGCAATGGAGAAGGTACCGATCGACTACTTGGCACATAGATGGTGAAAGAGTGTCCCTTAAATGTGGACCAGCTTGCATATCAAATCAATGCCAAAACAGGCATTGCTTTGGTGACTTTAATGGACATCGAAGGTGCCTTTGAAAAACCTTAAGAATTAGGGCAATCAAGGCTCAAATTGATCATGCGGGTGTCAGGAAAAGCATCACAAGAGGATGCCCACAGCGAGGGATGTTATCTTCCTGCTGGACATTGCCGTCAGTGGGTAGGTGGATTTGTCTCCACTACCATAGATGGAAGGGTGCCGTGAGGAACAGGGTCTTACTATTAAAGTGAGCAAGACAGAAACGATAATTTTTACCAGAAAGAGAATACATTTATGCTCCTTGGATCTAAGGTAAACGTTTCTATGGAAGCTATATATAACAACCTACAGACAAGCTAAAAAAGCATTTAAGCTGTCGTGTAAAATGACCAGAAGAAAAGTTCTAAGCAAGGAGCAAGGAACACTCAGACGGTTAATGTCTCTGACTATCGGGCGCGGTAATTTTGGATATCAACTTAAAAGGATGGAGTTCAGTGGTTAGAGCACCCGACCAGAAATCGGAAGGCCGCTGGTTTAATTCCAATCCCAAGTGCTGTCCTTTATCGTGTTAATATCTTAGAATTGTTTTAAAAAAATATTTTAAAATTTCGGTGGTTGATTTTACAAACGTTAGCCCATTATTAGAAAATCAATAGAATTTGTAGAATTTATACAAGTGTTCATTTTTTTACTTAAAATTCTTTGAAAACGTTTCGGAATGTATTTTTTACTGGAATTCAAATGCCTTTTTTCATCAGTAAACTAAAATCGGCTGTTTCCCTCCATCAACCGTTCACTATTTTCATCAGTGTTACCTTCATCAATCATTTAATCTGCATGCTTATACCTACGAAACCATGTTAAATACGTCTCTCTTTCTGAATTATAAAGCACCTCAGTACTCATTAATAACAGCGAGAACGAAAACGTCCTTCTAGATTTTCAAATACTTTTCCAACGTAATGAAGTTCTCGTATCATATCCGCAGTGGTGCAAAATATACACACTGAAACCTATATTTAATAGACACTTCAGGATTCCTTAATGCAAATTCAAAAATATTTTCGAATAACATGAATAAATAATTCAAGTGCGAATGTTCCTGAATAAAAAGACCAGACACTAGAAACAAGTGCCGGCAGCAGTGACTCTAGCCCTATATATCCATGTATCCTATGGGTGAATATATTCAGTTCGTGATCCCTAAATTATAATTTGAAAACGTGCCGCGAAATCCAACGATATCGTTTCCCTGGTCGTATCCGCCAATTTCAAGAATGCTTGGTTGCGGAGAGCCATCCTTCATTTGGTATCCTGGGACTTCGATTACGCTTTCCAAGGTGAGCTGTTATAGCCCTCATTGAATTTTCAATTAAGCCGCCTAACTTAATGGTGAATTATTTCTACACAATGATGTACAACATTCCGTGCTATGTGGGCTAGTACAAGAGTACGGACTTTTATTGTTTTAAGGGCTTATCCCTAAGTTCCAATAACACCACTGAAACTCAATAGAAATGGCTTTGTCGTCGTGAAGTCAGCACATCTCATGTGGAACGTGAGCGCCAATAATTTGCGGCGAGGTGAAATATCGATATTACTTGGCACTAACTGCACGCTGACGTGGAAAATTGGAGAGAATTACGATTCTACCTGGAACAACTATTTAATGTAAAAATCATTTAGATGTACGTGAGATTGCTATTCGCCCAGTATAATACGATCGTGTGGAAATTCATTGTGCTCACGTTCCTGTGTGCCTTCCGCTTTTATTTTTGAAAAATTTTGAAGAATTTTAAAAATTTCATTTCAGAGTAATCGAGATCATTACACTCTATTTGTGCAAAAATTTTAAACGAACCTATCCCATAAGTCTGAAAAATTTCTACGGCTTTTCGAAAGCCCTTAAGGAATGGGCAAATTTCTTTTATGTTTACTTAATTAGGTGTAGTTAGCTTCTGAACTTCTTTTTAAAAAACATATGTTCTAGAATATCCATCTTAGTCCATCTTTTGTTATGAAATGGGTCTATCCAAATGATGGCGTTTAGAATGGATTACAGCTCCAGGAAATTTTCCAGAGACTATATACACACATACATTTTCAGTTTGAATGGTAACACAGATGACGATGTTTACTGAGTAGACCTATTATTCAGTTCTGGCTAGCTGGAAATGAGGAGTTACTTGGTCGGGTAGCATTACATACATAACATGCACCTCTTTATAATTTACGTAAGAAATTAAATCTAGAAATCAAGAGAAATTGTGTTCGTTTGGGGAACAAACAAAGGTATTTATAAGTGTAATTATTTATTATATTTTATGCATTATGATGCACATTCTGTACTTTAAGTAATTATCAAAACTAGGAGATCCCTATGCAATTGCACAAATTGAAGGTATATGAGTGACATAACGTTTTTATATGTTCCCTCAATTTGCACCTTAAATTTCAAAGCGCGTTTTTTTCCAGAGGTGTCCCCTGTAGGCCTAATCCTCCCATGCAAGGAAGCAATAAAAAGACACTTGCAAAATATTTTACCATGCAGAATAATGAAATGAAAAAAGTTCCAATAAACCCATGTATTGCATACTTATCGGTGGCAAACGCAGAACTTAACACCAAAGTTACCCAGGAACGCAACCCCAAAGTAATGAACATAACCCCGAACTGATGCGGATCAGTGTTGCGATTATAAAATTTCAAGAAAAGCTCGATGAAACTTCATATAAAAAAAGTGGCTGAAATACGGAATCGGGAGCTTTCTTTATATAATTAATATATAGATGACCTCCAAATATCTGCTTAACAGAGACACATAGACACATAGTTAAATTTTCTAAGGCCAAAAACGTACCTTGGACAGCTAATGCTTTATTCGACATAAGCTATCGATATTGCAAAGGATACAGTTAAAGTAGTTAAGTTAAAATAGAACCAATTAAAATTTCACGTAATTGTGATGCATTAAAATCTGCATATTACAGTTTTGCTATAAACAATTCCATTCAGTTTCAATTTTGCTACAAAGAAAGAATTCTCGTATCAGAAAACATAGTTCGGTTAAAATTCACGTCCCTGGTGTCCACTACCTCAGTGGATTCCTGTGGTTTTGGACTCGCCTATTTTCAATATTTTACGCTCGCTACAAGGTGTTTAATCTACCTGTACCAAGACTTGTTCTACCATTCATATTCTAGTCCTCGGACACTCTGGAATTTCCTATCCCAGTATGACCTGAAATTGTGCATTCCTCCTCACCACTGCTATTTCGGCTGCATTATTCTTGAGAAAGCCGAGAGAGTACTGATAATGATTTTGACTTGTTGGGTTTTTAGGCAGGTTGTCAACCAATAGATTCAAAAGTCAACAGCCGTCTGTCAGCGGAAATCTGTTGCCTCTGTCAATCAATGCAACCTTTAGGAGTTCCCGCACCTACCTTGTCTCCGACTCTCCGTTGGCATACTTGTTGTGAGTACCACTGAACCATTGCTTTCGCGCTTACTAACGGACTCTACAGGGGTTGAGAACTCAGCAAATTTTGCTTGATCAACCCCACTGTTTTCATTCGACAGATTGCCCTTCGGCCTCAACTTCTGCTGCCTGCTTCTTTTAATCTTTCCGCCGAGACGTGGTCTATCGAAAGAATCAAACTACAGCCTTGGCCTTCGTCGGTTTTTGTATATACCCTTCACTCTGACACGATTAGGGAGAGTATTGTGTTGGGCGTCGATGTAGTCAAGGATTGTCTTGATTGACATACCTTGTCTGTTGGAAAAGTAGCCAGCAAAGATTTTCGGATGAGGAATTTTGTTATAGGGACTTCTAGTTGAGAGTCTAGGAACACTGTGAATCCCCTGCATATAAAAACTTCATCCACCAATGTTACTTTGGGTTAATCTTTCCTTTTACAGGACAGGTCAATCTGGCTTTAAATTCCACTAGAGAAAATGAGCTACCACCAGAAGCCAGGAACTCTATGTTAATCAATACACATCAAAGCATCTTCACAGGTTTTAGTGTTTCTTGGATGGACTACCTCACCCAAAGTAAGGTGGACAGCATAAGAGATAATATCTATGTCCCTTTCTTGTGTAACTTTAAGATAGGTGCAATATTAAGTTGTGCCGATTATATGTTCCCTCATATGTTCCCTCATGTTCGATTATTAGAGTTGTTGTTTTTGCATGGAATATAAAAAATATATAAGCACAGCTATTAGCAATCAGTCACTCTTCGTATCTCTCATTTCAGATAATGTCTCTTGTATACTTGAATTGCGCTCGCGCCATCAAAAACAAAAGCGAAAAGGTTTGCTGTTCAAAACGAGACGAAGGAGGCAGAAATGAGAAAGGAAACTAGATTTTAGTATTCAGAGTGCAATGTTGGCGACAGTCATTTAAAATGCTTACCATAGGAAAGGTTTTAAAAAAAAAGTTTTGTTCCATTTCTCCGGTCATTCCCTGAGCGTTGGCTTCGCTATAAAAATTATCTTTCAATTTAATACAAATCCTAATCTGATTTAAATTCCTAATCTTAAACAAGTATTATCTCGTTGTGCTGTTTGACTTCACCCATATCTTAAATTTCGACAGTCGACTCCTACACACGTCAGAAGAAGCGGAAGGTGTTATTTACCTTAAAAGTTCAATTCACTGCAAAAACAAAATGAAGTTGGAAAAGCTGGTAAAGTTCCCATTAGATAAATATTATTTACTACTTCTGTAAGCCCTTAAATACATTTCTTTCAAGTAGCAGCAAGTCCTTTAAGTACTTGCAGGGTCTTTAGGTGAGTTCGGAACTTTTAATGAACATTCTCTGAATGACAGCACATACTTAGCTTGCAGCAGGTAGTGAAGTTTCTTTTGCCTTTATTTCGTTGGCGAACGTAATTAAGATCTCGCCGTAATTCAATTTTGGATTTCCTTCGAATTCAACTTCAGCACTTCAGCAACCAAACAAACAAACCGCCTCAATTTCTTACCCAGTCTGAGTCCCTGCGAACAAAGGACGAAGAAAAACTTTCCCTGGAATGTCATCAGATCGAAAAAGTTTTATGCTTCCCCGTGGCCCTTCTTCCCCGCTTTGTTGTCAAAAACCAATTAAGAAGTTTTGGTACTTTTTCATAAGTCTACTTTCTTCATAATTCGGGAGCCAGGAAGTAGCGCATTAACTTTGCCAACTTAAAAATAGCCAGGAAACCCGCAAAATGTATTTTCTTGGGATTTTTGGCGACGACGGCCAAGTCAGCCTAACAAGTAGGCATTATAAAGCGATGAACTATTATAGACGTAATGCAAAAAGTTTCCAAGGATAAAGGGATCGCCGCATAACATCCTCGAAATTACGTTTGATGGGAGGAATTTCGGCTATAGCTGAAGGCTATGTAGGCGCACCTTCCAAGAAGTGAATCTGTATCCAGTCCTCTGGGCCTAATTAAAATTTTTGATCATTTTCGGAACGTGTACCTCTTTGTTTAGGGTAGCAGTTCCCTAGTAACCCTGCTGTTATCCGCCTTCCTGTCCTGTGTTTTATCTAATTTCAATTCAGGGAAACTCTATCAAAATATATCCAAAGTTGGGGGCAACAAAGTACAAAAGCTCCTCGAGCCAGGCTGCTACTGTTACAATGTAAACGAAGGATTCTTTCATTTGTTTGGTGAATCCTTGCTCATTGTTGAACGGGACCAGGAAGATGGTGGAAACGGAATTTTCGTCGTTTGTTCGCAGTTATGCAAAATGAAGTGCTCACGACGGTAAAGCAAGTCAGGCTACAAGGAAAACTTTTCCCAGGAACTTTGTCTGCAACAATGTGTAGGGCGGAAAGCTACCATCAATCGTCTTCGGTGGAAAGGTCATTTGGTGGGAAGCAATGCAACAGCCAATGACAGAATCACACAAGGCACTTTTCTTGGAATTTATTTTAAAGTAATTTCGCAATTTTCGTGGTAATGGTTCCTGGGTTAACCTAAAAGGGGATTGCGGCCGTTGCAACTATGAATTGTAGAAGTTTTCAAATAGGCTGGATATTGCGAAAAGGAAACCTGGAGTTGCTTATTTTTCCCGTAGCCGGATCTCTGGTTCTCTAGTGATAACAAACTTCGACTACACTTTGAAAATCTTTGACACCATACCAGTTTTATCTCACGTTGGGATTAACTCCTGTTGCAATCTTGACACATTTCACCTCCTGCAATCTTTTTCACGAATTTGAAAGTTTGATCTGATGTATAAATTTACGTTTCAATTTATCGGTGGGCAATAGATACATTAAAGGTTATTTATTATTTATGAATGAAGAAGTTAACGCCTGAGGGGTTTTTCAGAATTCCATTTTCTCGGATTTGGTCTCACATATAATTGGGAGTTATAGCCTTATGTTTTTTACTTAGGTGTTAACTTTACAAAAATGGCATTTTTAAATTGATAGGGTGAGAAGTATACTTTTGACGATTTTCGTTTTAATCTATTAACCGGGGAAATGAAATGGGGTCAAATAAAACAATTTCGTAATCACATTCTTAACATTTATTTGTATTTCAAACATTGTTTCTTATATAACTAATTTATATCTATAATTAGTCTTCATCGGAAAACTCTCCTGTAGCCCCTGCATCTAGAAGATACTTTAAATATGTGAAGCTACTTTTTAGCTCTTTTCTCTGCGTCGCATGTTTGCCATATGCCGAATACCATAATACAGACGCAATATACGCATTACAGCCGAGAGTGTGTGCCCCAACTTTGCACTGACAATACCAAGCTGCTACGTTGACCACAGTGATGGGCAAATTGTAACGTAAGTTATTCCATAACGTGTATAAAATCACGTAGTCTTCGTCGCAATATTTCGCGTAGATAATGTAATTTATGCCAACAGCGTAGCCAATAAATATTATTTAAATTCGTGCCTGCCCATAACTAATGGTGTTCTCTCGATGTACTTTTTCGACATTTTAAATGTTAATTTTTTGCACTTATTTAAATACTACACTTGGACTCATTACTTAACACGAGAGTAGGAAAAAAGCTCTCGTGAGAGAATTACATGTTGAAACCCATTTGTTCTGAGAGAGCTTTTAAATATCAGTCTCTAGGTACTGAGACGCCGCACTCAAAGTGTTAATTGAATGGTGACAATTATAAAAATGTATCTTTATTTATAGTTATCTCCTACCTCTCGCAGGTAAACAGATAGTATGCATATTGCTTTTGTTTTCTCCACCTGTTTGTTCTTCGTGCTCATGATATCGTTGTCTCTTTTGCCTGCCAATTTAAGAATATATTTCAAACACAATTTCTTCCCTGAGCTGGGAAGTTTAATGCTATTTTTATCGAGGTATTCGGTAAAAAAAGATACCAGCATATCGGACCTAGGTGGTAAGGTCATATGTATATATATTGTTAGAGACTCACACTTCCATTTGTTTTTTTAAGACCATAATACGATCTAATAGATTTATCAAATTTTATCAGATGTTACATTGTCACTAAGAAATTAGCAGAAAAAATTACGTAATTAGCACTCAGTCAGCGCAAAAGCAACCTCTAGATTTACTACATCAGCTGCGGTACATGGTAAACATAAAAATACGGATTTCTTCTACCCCAGAGTGTAAATAATGCAAATTTATGTGCAAATGCCCTTCAGCTGTTGACCAAACGTTGGACGTTGACGTTGGACGAAGCGTTCAAATGTGGAGCAAATAACTGAAGTGTGTGGGAGCTTCGTGCCTCATTCCTTAAGTTTTTCCATTGGTTTCTACCAACAAAAAGTCTGATCTATCTTTTTTATCGCGTAAAAGTAGCAGCAAAGCCTGTAGTGTGTGACTAGCCTTATAACGTTGTTGCTCTCTCTGTGCATGAACATTATAGTGCTGTCTCCTGAGCTTAGGCAATATCTTAAAAAAATATTTACCATTGTTGTCTCTTTCTGGATTTGACCTCGTAGGCCGATATACAACAGTCGAGATGCAGGGCTCGGGTAGCTGAAGTAACCCTTTGTTATATTTACTTTGTTGTATTTAGAATCGAGCTGGAGAATTTTGGATCCACTGCTTTTCCTTTTCCTGCTGCTTAGCTTACCACTATTGTTTTTTGCAACAAAACGCAATGTCGTACCCACGTCGATTACAAAATTTATTCCCGATTTTCCCGACTTTCTACATTTGTTAGTCCTACGAGTACGAGAAATAAATTTTCCATTTCATAGAAAAAAGTGCCACTATAATTTTACCTCTGCTGAAAGTGAAAGTAGAAAACAAGGCAATTTTTTAAAGCTTTATTGTACTGTATCAGGAATCACATTTATCTTTCTCTTTTTTAAAATATTTGCTTTTATTTACTCACGGGGAAACCTACTTCTGAGGACTCTTTGTTTTTTGCATAAATCGATGTGAATTACTCAGTGATACGTAGTAAGTAGCATTGGAGATGGGCAGGATTAATTTTTTTTTCTACATAGGTGAGAAATGTGCGTCACGTGCTCTCTTATTGTCGCATGATAAGCTACTAAAGCTATTTTGGTAAATACCAAATTTTTATGTGTAGGCTACTTAAAGACTGGAGGTACCCTTAGGGCACTCTGCTACCAACACAAATAAAAATACTATAATAATCATATACTGCAACCCAGACAAAACGATTAGCCCATCGGCTCCAAAGACATACTTTCCAGCATTACCAACATAAGAAAGAACAATTTGAGAATGAAATCTCCTCATTTATTGCTGTGTGCCAAACTAAAACCAAACTACACTTATGAAATACAAACTTTTCTTGCGACTTCGTCCGCGTGGAATAGTTACTTTGGGTAGCCTTTTTTATTTTTAGAATACTAATGTTGCAAATAATATAAATACAAACTAACTGCAAACTGCTGTGATTTATTGTAAATATTTTATTTTAACACATTTTTATAAATTACGTTTTTTGTTTTTCCATCCTGCTAGAACTACGCGCTAGATTAGATTTGCGTTTGCGAGGCATATCAGAAGCATAAATAATACGTCGAAATAATAAAAATAA